>APFE031326715.1:56757-88466 GCA_000404065.3 Pinus taeda | reverse complement strand
GACCCAATATGATAATCATAACCTGACAATGTAGATTGCATGCACCCCACTAAATATGAATTTTTCATGCTTTTATTCGTTGACAAATATCTCTTCCTTTTCTCTAATGCAAACTTGAAATCCATATGTTTCAAGCAACCTTTTTGACAACATTCACTTGAAATGAGAGCACTGATACAACTTCTTCTCGTTAGATATTGTACTCTACCCCTTGTATGACTAGAACATGTTGGATTGATATGAAAAGGTCTGCTCCTACTCCTCGATACAATATTTCCTGGCAACATCTCCATCATTGGATCATCATTTGTATAAGAATTTTCATCATCATTTTGAGGAATGTTATCCTCACTATGATCACTTGTGCTTTTGAAATACTGACATGGAGGATATTCTTCATATTCCCCTTCTTCAATGCTATTGTCATAGTCCTTAGAATTAGGACTAAATGGAAAATTTGACTCAATGTTTATTGGATATTCTTCATCATGTGCATTATCATTGCTGCTCTCATAGTCCATAGGATTAGGACTATGTCGAAAATGTGACTGTTTACTTACTGAAAATTCTACATCATGCCCTTTGTCACTGCTACTTTCATAGTCCTTAGGATTAGGACTAAGTGTTTTATCCTGTCCTTCATCACTACTGCTCTCATAGTCCTTAGGATTAGGACTAAGTGGAAACTACGACTCTTTATTTATTTGAAAATCTTCATGATGGTCTTCATCACTTTTCTCTGATAGTCCATAGGATTAGGACTAAGTGGACACTGTGACACTCTATTCATTTGAAATTATTCATCATGTTCTTCATCACTGCTACTTTCATGGTCCATAGGATTAGGACTAAGTGGACACTATGACACTCTATTCATTTGAAATTCTTCATCATGCTCTTCATCACTATTGCTCTCATAGTCCATAGGATTAGTACCAAGTGGACACCATGACACTTGATTATTTTGAAATTCCTCATCATGCTCTTCATCACTTCTACTTTCATAGTCCACATGATTAGGACTAAGTGGACACTGTGACACTCTATTCATTTTAAATTCTTCACCATGACCTTCATCACTGGTGCTCTCATAATCCATAGGATTAGGACTAAGTGGACACCGTGACACTCCATTCTTTTGAAATTCTTCATCATGCTTTTCATCACTACTATTGTCATAGTCCATAGGATTAGGACTAAGTGGACACCGTGACACTCCATTCTTTTGAAATTCTTCATCATGCTCTTCCTCACTACTGCTCTCATAGTCCATAGGATTAGGACAAAGTGGACACTGTGACACTCCATTCTTTTGAAATTCTTCGTCATTCTCTTCATCATTGCTACTCTCATAGTCCATAGGATTAGGATTAAGTGGACACCCTGATACTCCATTCTTTTGAAATTCTTCATCATGCTCTTCACCACTACTGCTCTCATAATCGATAGGATTAGGAATAAGTGGAAACTGTGATTCTTTATTTATTTGAAATTCTTCATCCCTTATTTCATCAATGCTACTCTCATAGTCTTTTGCAATAAAATGGCATCAAAGAATATTTCTGTGAATCTTTCTGGACCAAAGATTGTTAAAGGTGGATCCTCAAAAGCACTATTGAATGAACCAACCCTGAGTTGATAGCTACAAATCTTTCTAGTGCCTCAAACGATAAGAAGATGATTTCATACTGGAAGAAATAAAAAGAAGTGAAACTTCTAGAAAATGTATGGTATGTGAAAGAAAGAGAAAATAGAGATGTGCAAATATATCTCTATGTTGATATACCTAACAATAATGGAATTTATGAGGTGCTGGGAAAGATCATAGACATGTGTTTGGTACTAGACAGTGAAGTTGTTTATATACTTACAAAATCGCCCAAGTCACATGAAAGGATTGCATATCAGTTATTATATTCTTTGTATGACATGAGAGAGGTATCTACAAATTTGTGTAAACAAATTGCAAATGAAATTACAAAATATATTGTAAGTACTGTTATTTATATTTGTGTTTTGCGTTATTGTAACTGTCTCATTATATTTTTATAACTTAGCTTTTATTGACATATGATTTTGTTTGACAAAATTTTGTTGAAACTGTTTCAATTATGTTGGGATGCATTCATTGAATCGAGCATGATATTATGAATGTTGTCAGTAGTTTCTACTCAATGTTAGAAGAAGATATGGCAAACAAGAAAAAGGTAGTAATTCATGATGCTACAAAACTATATCCAAGGGATAAAAAAAAATGCCTCTAGTGGATAAATCTAGCAAAGGTAGATAGGATACTTTTGAAGATGAGGAAGTTGAAACTAACATTGAAGAATATGTTTTCGTTACTGAGGATGACATTGGAACTAATCTTAGAAAGGAGACGAGCCGTAAAAGACCAAAAGTAACAATGCCCAAGAATAAATCTGTTCTTGTTAATGATGAGAATGTTATGAGGAAGAAAAGTAAAGTTGTACATTCTCAAGTAGTCATTACCAACAGTGAAAATCCTAGTGAAAATTCAAAAGAAAACAGAGAAATCATTACACCAAGAGCTGATTTAGAGGATGGTATTATTAAAACAAAACAAAATGCCATTTGAAAGAACTTGACAAAGAGATACTTAATTGAGGGTGGTCATACATTTCAGCTTAATGTGAGACAAATCTATAAGGAAAGTGAAGGAAAATGTAAATATTATATCAGAAAGCCACACTGCCTGCATGTTCACAACTTGAAGGCATTGATGAGGTACAATCCATATGCTCATGTGGTTAATTATGTGCTTCTTGTTGATCCAGTTCAAGTTCCCAGTAAAGAAGAAAAAATGTTTTGAATACAATTATTATGTGCTTGGAGGGAACCATTCTGTAGAATCTCAAAGACATTTGATGGAGGAATATCCCAATAACCCATGTTTTGAAACAATGAAATGTATCATTTGTGCCGGTTTATCAGATACAGAAGCAAAGTTAGTGGCATGGGATCATAATTTAGATAATGAGTATAGGATGTCCATGAATTTCATCCAAAGGGTTAGATTTATTCATACTGAATTTGAAGAAAAATGTGGTGGGGATAAGATAAATGTTACTGTAGATTTCTGAAAGGAATTTTGTATGGAAATAGGCTATCGAATTGATAAGAAAATCAATTCAAAAGGTTGAAGAGTAAATACTGATTTATTCATAGGTATTGATAACATTTTCCAGCTAGCATTTAGAACTGGAGATATATGGGAATTTATTAATGATATTTTTACCATGTGGGAGAACATTGGCATTAAAAACTAAAAGGCCAAAAGGTCTAAACCATTGATATGTAGCAATAGTAAATCAGGTCCTGAAATGAAGCAGCTTCCAAAAGATATGACTATCACACCTTAGAGAGCATTGCAAGGAGTGAAGGGTGAAAAACTTGTCAAAGCAATATTATCTTGTGTGAGGTTAGGGGAATTATCATTGGAGGAAATGTCTGAGGAATTTCAAAAGTAAGTTTGTTGAATTATTTTTACTTATTTCTAGATTACAATTTTCTTTTAAATATAACATGTTGTTCTTGGTAGTATTTGTTATACATATCATTATATTAATTTTTTTTACTTTATCTATGCAATCACATAGTTTACATGAAAATATAGGAACAAATGGTTAAATTTTTTAATGAAGATAGTTGGGATGATGTTGTACAGAAGTATTTAGACTCAAGTTCTACATCAACACTAAATTTTTTTTTTATCTTGCATTTAAAAATGTATGTTGATTTGTACATTCATTTTTATTCATCTGTATAGTATTTTTATTTTATAACTTATACATATATTTGTTTATTTTATTAAAGATGAGGAAGGATGCAAATGGAGCACCAAATAGTTTCATAACCTTTATTGAAAAAATTAAGATCCAAAGACTGAAGAAGCAATATCTTAGGAATGTTCAACTTGATCCAACTCTTACTCATTTCATTTGGAATAGGCTTGACACTATTCAATAGCAAGTAATACAAGGCGACTGTGAAGACATTGCTAAAATCATAACCTAAAAGGGATTATGTCCTAGTTATTGCAGATATTCCCCATGGTTTCAATATCCGAAACATTGACTATGATAGTGACCCTTATACTTATCAAGCTCTTATTAAAGTGGTTGTGGGATGTCTAGAAGTCACATCATCACCATTATGGAGATTTGTGACATTTCATTTAGACACACAATTGGCAATGTTTTTTTTTTTGTGAACTTGGTAGTGCTTCCTCTATTTATATTACTTTTCCAAAATCATTAACTTCCATTTGTTCTAGGTGGCTTACCTGCCCGAAGGAAACCAGGTAGCCACCTATATGCATTAAACCCTGTCCAAAATTTAAAAAAATTCCTTACTATCCTTCTAGCAGCATTGTTTTGACTGTCTATACTACTGATTCAATAAAACAAATTAAACAAATGAATTTCATCAAAATTTTATCAGATTCGAACTTGAACACTGCTTCAATCTTCATCTGAGGATATTACTGGGGTTGGTGCTGCACTAGAGCATGGCATCTCACTCCTCTACTCAATTATCCACTTCAAATCTTTTAGTGTTTGTTCAATTCTCACTAAGGCCAGGTTATTTCTGTAGGTCTGTATCTGAAGTGTTGTTATTTCCTTGAGTAGTTCAGCTCTAACTGGATCCTTTTCCTTGTTTTTCTCTTGTGCCTCTGTTCCATCACCAACTACTTGCTATCGATTCAGGGTCATGACCCGTGCCACCACATTTTTCATTAACCAATATTATTGTATGGTTTGCCTAAATAGGGAGTGCCTTCCACGAGAATTCCCTAGGTTGGGAACCGTGCTTTCCCACTTGTCCATGGGGATGCCCTGGTACTTGATGTTGTCATTCAATTCGCTCTCCCAACTTGCAATTTGGGCTCTAATGTCCGACGAGTTCCTTTCCATATATGTGTCGATAGGAATCTTCATGTGTTCACTGTCCATCTTCCTCCCTCTTTTCCTGGTCGACCCGTTTATTCCTTCTTCCTTCTTGTTTTCTCTCTTGCCTCTCTTAGGGGCCATGTTATGCCCTGCCTGTTTGTAACATTTGTCTTCTTGTTCTTTATTCTCCTCATTGTTCTGCCCTTAGTATGGTAAGATACCTATCACAGAGCCATTGCATTTATCAGAATTATAATAATAAATCAAAACTATTTCCCATTTACCCATTTTCTTTCCCTTTCGAGGGTTTGTTGCCTTTGGGATTTTTGTCAGAAGGGGTTTAGAGCTAGTCCTCCTTTTGTTAAGGGTTCGTTCCTTGCTTGGATATCTTGCCTTTTTCCTTTCGTGCCAACAATCGGTGCACGACCTATCTGTTTTGGCCAACCTCATGGGTTCCTCCCTGGGTGAGGTCGGTTTTTTATTCCTCCATTCCTAGGGTCTCCCTGGCTTGTCTACAACTTTCCTTTGGGTGCTAGCTCTAAATCCCTCCCCCAAGATTTCTTGTTTTCCTGGTGCGCTATATTCCTTGGATTTTTTTCCCCCAAGTTGCTTCCTTTTTGTCTTCTAGCTCCCTTCCATCGATTCCTACAGGCATGGCTATAGTCATGCTCTGATAGGGTTTACTACAAGCTTTTTCCATTATATGGTCCTCTCCCTTCCTAGGTGCGAGACCCTCCCACCTGATCTCCCTACCACGGGATTTCACAAGCACTTCTATATTGTTTATCTCTATTTCACAGGCGGTTTTGGTTTCCTTCTTAATAGACTTATACATGTTCCATCTCATATATCCTATATCCCTACTAAAATTAGTCTTGGGCCTAACGAGGATGGGAGTCATAGGAACTACATACCAACTTACAGGTCTAATGCCACTTTAGTCTGCAGGTTGGGTCTTCGCTCTTTGACCACCCTTCCTCTCACCAGCTCTCCTCTCTGTCGTCTGTATGAGTTTAGCTATATCTTGATTTTCGTTAAGTTTTATGCCCCTCCCCCTCTTGTCTCTTACCTTTACTACCACCTATCTAGCATTATTACTTGCGTAGATCCCTACACCCTCCTCTCAAGATGTTGCCTCTCTATCCTTACTACCATCTCCTCTCATTAATCGTCACTTTCTCCCAGTTGCTCTTGTCGTGTACATGATGTCCTTATCCTGCCACTTGTTGACATTCTTCTGCCCGCCCTCTTGCTCACTACCCTGCCCTCTTCTCTGTCATTCTCATCCGTCACCACCCTCATTCTCTTGGGAGTTGCACCTTCCTTGCCCTGCTCCGTCACTTGCCAGCTTACCTGTCTACTCACTTCATTCCCCTCCTCTGTCTGTTCCCCCACTTGTCCTCTTCCTCCCCCTTCCCGATCACATCTCCCCGGTCCCTCTAGATTTCCTCTGTTGTTCCCCGATTTGCAGTTCTTCTCTCCTCCTTTGTCTTGTTCAAGAAGTTTCACTAAGTTTGTCATCTTCTCCATATGGAATAACTCTTCCTTGTTTGCGTCCAGGGTTCTTCCTACATGCCTACTCCCCTAATTTGCCAGGTTGTCTGCTGGTGCATTGCCTTTCCTTCTCACATGGGTGGGAAGGATGTAGTCTATCTATTTTATGAGTTTGCCAATCACCTGCACCAACCAAGTGGTTCTCCAGCTATGGAGGATTTTCTCTGATTGGGTTCCTTGATGTAGCTATTTAACTATATCAATTACCATTTTCGAGTCTCCTTCAACCTGTAGATTTTGGTATTTCTCCCTTATGGTGATTTCCAGCCCTTCTTTTAGTGCATGTAGCTCTACTTCATTGTTTGTAGTGTTACCACAGTCCATCGCATAGATTCTAAGATTCCTTCCCTTTTCGTCTCTGAATATTCCGCTAGTCCCTACCTCGCCTGGGTTCCCTTTCACAGCCCCGTCGAAGTTTAACTTAATAAATCCCTATTGAGGTCTTCTAAAGTGGTTGGCCTCCTCAACCTCATTGCTTTGGTGTTTCTTGGCTGTCTTGTGTTTCATGCTTGGCTTTAGGTTCAGGTGCATCATTATTTTTGTTTTTGTTGGGTTTGTTTTCCAATCCTCCTCAAACCACCTCTCGGTAAGGATGGTCTCTCTGATATTTTGGATAATTTGGTTCCATATCTCTATTTTTTCTCAACCTTCCTCCTTAAATATCAGTCTGTTTCTCTCTTTCCAAATATTACACAGGACAAAGCCTAGCGAGAGTCTCCATGCCCTGTTCAGGATCGTGTTCTGGTAAGGTTTTTTCCTCCAGTTCTCTATCGTTGTTTGCATGCTATTTATATTTTTTTCGCTGATTTCAAATATTTGTTGATGTTGTTTCCACAAGTTTACACTGACTTTACAGGCATTGGTTAGATGCTCTATGGTCTCTTCCTATTCTCTGCAGAGGGCACATCTTGATGGACCTTGCATTCCTTTTTTTTCGCAATTGGTCCCATGTTAGTGCTCTCTTGTGGCTTAGGATCCAGGTAAAAAATGATACCTTCGGCCATGTTTTTGTTTTCCATATACTTTCCCATTTGTTTCTGGATGTCTTTTGTATCCTGCTTTTAATGGGTAAACTTCTCCTATTGTGAACATACCTTTGATTCTATAGCACCATCTTAGAGTATCTAACCCTTATTTTATCGTTATTTTCCTTGTTTCCATTTCCTTTTCATAGATTTCCCATTAGGGTGTTGCTGGCACATCTACCCAGTTTTCCTGTTGTTTCCACTTTCTCCAATATCCTTCAAATTCCAGGCACTAGTAATTTCATACCGTGTCACCCTCATTTAAGTTGGTGAATTGGTAGATCTATTTAAACTACGGCTAATTGTTGAGTTTTTCTCTCTGTTGCCACACTTCTTCCCAGAAGTTGGCTTTATCCCCTCCTCTAACTTCTTAGAAGCTGTGCTTCCTAATCAGATCCCTATTAGCACTAGCCAAATTCCATATTACGGAACCTTTCTTCTCATTTTGACTTCTCAGCTTTCCTTCTGGGGACCTAGGCATCTCATATTTTCTCTCTCAGAGTTTTTTCCACAGGTCTTTCCCTCCCTGTGTCCATCGCCACCACAACTTTTCCCTCATTATCTAGTTCAATATGTAAGGATCTTGAAGACTGAGTCCTCCTTATTTTATGGATTTGCTTAGCCAGCTCTAGGATAGGAGCACCCATTTCTTTGTCGTGCTAGGCCCTTGCCATAGGAATTTTTTAAACATATCTACCATTTTCTGGAAGATTGTTTTAGGTGTGGCTTGGTTGGTAAGTTGATATATTAGGATGGATTGAAACACCGATTTTAGTAGAATGATGCAGCTCAGGATATTCAGTGGCCTGAATGTCTAGTTTTGCATTGTCCATTCAATCTTTCCCATTAGGGTACTCCAGTTGACCACTCTATTTTGCTTGTCATTTAGGAGGATACCTAAATACTTTGTAGGGAGATTCCCAATTCTAAATCCCATGGTTCTTGCCAAGAAGGCTTGGGAGGAGGCAGGGGTATTAAAGAAATAAATTTCCGATTTCTCTTTACTTATCTTTGTCCCAGAGGCACTTGTGAAGTCTGTGAGGATTTCCATTATTTTTTTCTTCTTTGAGTGTTCCCTGTCCATATAGCATGACGTCATCGAAAAATTACTGGTGGGTTACAGTGAGATCATTTCCCCAGAGTCTTAAGCCCTTGATTTGTTCGTTGTTAACTTTAGCTTTTATCTGTCTTCCTAGTCCATCTGTTGCGAGGATTAACTAGAATGGGAATAGCAGGTCTCCTTACCTGAGCCCTCTAGACACATTGAAAGCTTTTGTAGGTGATTCATTTATTAGTACTGACAAAATTGGCATGGTTATCATTGACATTACCCAACCTATCCATCTATCATCGAAGCTGAAAGCCTTCAGGATGTTTTGGAGGTATCCCCAATTTAGTCTATCATAAGCTTTGGCTAAGTATAATTTTATCAGCATCCCTTTGGTTTTTGAATTTTTCAATGAATGAACTACTTCTTGTGCTACCACTATGCCATCTGTTATTTGTCTACCTTTGACAAACCCTATCTGCTCCTAGGATATCAACAATGGTACTATTGGTTTTAGTCGATTCTCCATAATTGTAGCTAATATTTTGTATATAACATTGTAGAGCGCTATAAGTTGGAACCCTTGTGGTTCTTCCGAATTCTCCATATTTGGTATCAGGGCTAGGAATGTGGCGTTCAAGGTCGGATGCATTCTTTTGGTGCATCTAGATTCTTCTACTGCATTCACTATGTCTTGGCTCATGAAGTTCTACGTAGCTTGATAAAATTCTGAAGTGAATCCATCAGGCCCAGGTGCTTTATTCTTTGCCATTTTTTTTATGACCTCCTCCACCTCCGCTTTTGTTATGACTTTTAAGAGAGCTAAATTCTGATCTCTAGTTAATATTTTAGGGATATGTTGACTAATTTTTCCAATGTTGTCCTCCCTTCTAATATTGGTTTCCATCAGGAGCTCTTTGAAATGTTGTACCAGAAGATTCTCCATTTTTGCTTTCTGAGTTATCCTGTTTCCTTGTTGGTCCTTTAGGGAGAAGATTCTATTTTGTTATCTATGTTGTACCATTATTTTATGGAAGAATTTCGTATTTCTTTCTCCTTCTTTTAGCCATTGGGTTCTTTATTTTTGTTTCCATAGGATTTCCTCTTGTTTTCTCCTTTCTTCCAGTTATTTAGCACCAATCCTTCCTCTTTTGCCAGCTCTTCACTTCTTCCTTCCTCTATGATTTTTAGTTGTATTTGTTTAATCTTTATCTGGAGTGTTTCTTGTTCCTTCTGGATGTTTCCAAATTCTTCTTTGTTCCACTTCTTTATCCTTCCTTTTAAGTTTTTTAATCAGAGTTGGAGGGTGTGCATTTTGTTTCTTCCTTCCATCCCAGTCTTAGTCTCCTTCCACCAATTCTTCATTTTATCAATAAAGGTGGGTTCTCTTAGCCAGAATGCCTCAAACCTAAAGTATATATTCTGGTTTTGTTGATTCATAGCTATTTCTAGTTTCATGGGCCAGTGGTCTAACCCTAAACACAGGAGGATTGTTGCTTCAAAGAAGATATATTTTCTAATGAAGTGTTTTGTTGCTAAGAATATGTCTAACCTAGATGCTATTTGTCTGCTCCCTCCTCTTTGATTGTTCCATGTATATTTTCCATTTATGGTTGGAATATCTACCATTTTTAGTTCTTCTTGAATATCCCTGAACCTCTCCATGTCTGGCTCTTCTCTTTGCAGTCCGCCTTTCTTCTCCCCTTTGATGTTGTCAAGTTAAAGTCCCTTGCTATCATCCACAATTTCTCCTCGTGAAGGTTTCCAAGCTATTGTAGTTGGAGGAGGAAGCTTCCTCTTTCCACTGGGGTATGAGGGTCGTATACTGCAGAGACTAGAAACCAATCTCTATTTCTGATTAGCTGGAATCTTCCCGTGAGGATTCTTTTCATGCCTATCCAATAATCTACAGTAATTTCTTTAGGGTTCCATAGTATTGCTATGTCCCCCACATCGCCTTTCGCATATATGGACATGCATTCATATTTTAGTTTTATTTTATTTAGGATTTCCTCCATTTTCCTTCCTGAGATTTTTGTTTCCTAGAACAACATTATTTGGGGTTTTTCTTTTCTTAACCTTTCTGCTAAGTGCCTATGTTTGCCTTTACTATTAAGGCCTATTATATTCCAATATGTAATTATCATTGGGGTGCTTGGCTAGTTTGGTGGAATACTGCTGATAGTGGTACTAATCTCCCTGTATTCACTAACATTTCTCCCATGATCTGTATCAATTCATGTAGGTTTTTTCGACCTCTTTTTTCCCTGCTTTTTGCTTTGCTCTAATGGTCTTGAGTGTTGTCTTGTTGAAGGCCTAGTTGTTCTACCATTTCCATTTTCCCTTGTCCCTATTTCGCTTGGTACTGTTGAAATGTTTCTCTGTATAGTCTTTTTTGCTCTTCTGGAATGAATCTTTCATCCAGGTGTCTCCACTCATTTAATAATTTCCTCAACACTTCTTCTTCTGAACTTAGTTCTTCTCCTCTACTTGTATCAATTTCCATTATTACATTATCCTTCTTCTCCCTCTCTTATTTATCCTCCTTCTCTGTCAGTTCGCTTTGTGCCTTCCTATTGGGTTTTGATTTGCCTTGGCTTGTGCTTCTTTCCTTTCTGTTTTCCCCCTGATAGCCCATTGTTTGGGTCTCATTATCTCCTTCTTCTTCTTGTAGGATTTTAAAACTATTTGTATTGCTTGGTTGGGCTTTTGTTCTTTCTTTCCTTCACTAGTATTCTCTCTTGTTTGTCTACTTTTGCTTTTTACTTCTTGAAACCCTTCCTTGTCTTCTTGCTTTTCTCTCTGCTATTTATTCCTACACTCCTATTCTTCTATATTGAGTGGGCATTCCTTGAATAGATCTCCATACTCATGACATCTTCTGCATCTAAATGGAATGTGTTCATAGTTGAGGGTTTGTTGCCAGAACTCTTCGTGATACTCTAACTCAACTGTGTCTAGAATAGGGTCAACTATATTCATGTAAACACAAATTCTAGTGTGAAGTGTATCTTCCTTTTTTTGTCATTTCTACTATTTTAACAAAACTGCCTATTGTATTTCCTATGCCCTCTAGGATCTCCGGCTCCCAGAAGTCCATTGGAAGCCCAAATAACCTAACCCATACCGGGGCTGCCAATAATTTTTACTTGTCTGGGTTATAACATTCTTCCTAGTATCTCATCAACAATCCAACATTATAATGAAAGTAAGGGCCATTCTCAAACACTTTTTCTTTATCTTGTAGGTTCGAGAATATTACCGTGAAGAAGCCTCTTTCTCCTAGCTTTAGCACGATGTGGCCTCGGGGTTGCCATATTTGCTGGATCCATTTGGTGAGGTCCTTTTCCGTCGGCCATACTCCAATGAACTTTCATATGAGTGCATGGTCTTTCATGTAGATTCTGTATCACTCCAGTTTGTTCATTGTAATTATGAATCTTGGTTCCTCTATCGCACATGGTAAACACTTGCCTCTGCTATCTGCCTACCATCGTACTCCAAGGACAAGTCTTGATTTCCTTGTTTCTCCCGCCTGGTTGTTGGTGTCCTAGTCTTCCCCTATCGTCGTGTCTTGATAGGAGGAGATCTCTCCCTTCCTCTCCTCTTCTATCATATTCTTTTGGTTCTTGGTTTCTCGGTCTATCTCTTACTACAGTCTGTGGTTCTTCCTAGCACTGCCTAACTCATGGCCGCCTGACCATTAGGGTTGTAGAGAAAAGTATGCACATTTGATCCCCTCACAATTCGCAATGTCGTTGTCAAGCTTAAAGGGGAAAACAAACTCAAGCATGCAACTTACATGGTAAGACATTGAAAATGTATATTTGATTGATGTAAAAAAAATCATTTATGTACAAGTTTATTGAACTTTTACTATTTCCTGTTACAAGAAAAAGTCAAATATTCTTAACCATGAAGATCAACCATTTATAAATGATTGTAAGTTCATCCATATTGATAGTTAGGCAAAAGATGATAGCTATATGTCTATGATTTTTAATCAGGTAGATGGAAAGAGTCATAGCCAAGTACTGGCTTATGATGTTGTTATGAGAAAACTAACATATGAAGACAAAGAATCAAAATGAGAGATAGTTAAAATTGATCAAAAACCACAGTTATTGATTAACTATCTTATAGACATATGTTCAAATGAAGGAGATTGGGTTTTGGATTTATCTTCAGGCTCAGGTAAGTTTTATTATATGGAATTGAATTTCAATATATTCTTTCTTAATTTATATGTCATTATACTAATTGACTTCATTATTTCTTTTGTGCTTGATAATTAGGTACAACATTAACATATTGCCTTCAAAAAGGAATAAATTGCATTGCCATTGAAAAAGATCCAGTACAGTGCAATTTTATTCAGCAAAGAATTAATGCTCTTCAATTTCTTCCAGATGCAATGCAAGAAATTGGGTTGAAGAAAGGGGATTTTAGTGAATCACGTGTGGTAGAAAAGGCAAAGGAAATCAACCACCATTACATGGAATGATTGGAAAGGAATACACTGGGAGATTCACAAACATCAAAGATCCATTAGAAGAGGAAAATGCGCAAAATGAAGCAGAAAATATTGTGGAAGAAGATAATGATGAAACTCTAGATGATGAAGAGTTTGGATTATGTGATATTGTTGATTAAATTTAAGTTATGCTTGGAAATCAAGCTCATTTTTTGTAACTATTAATTAGTTATACTTGTAACGTTTTGACTTTGACATTTTTTGAGAAGAATAAGCATTCAATTAATGTTGTTATGTGTTCAATAATTGTATTATGTGATTTTCACATTAATTTTTATGTTCATTATTTTTGAAAAAAAGCAGTGATTATTATTAATTTTTTGACATGAAATTCATAAAAAAAAAGAAAACAATTATTTAACCAATTTTTGTTAAATTTTTCCTATAAAAATTGTGATTTTGACATGTCATTTCTAGCACAAAATTATCAAAATGTGCACTTTTTTAGTTATTATTTATGTTGAAAATGGTTATTTTATGTCAATTGTTAAAAATTATTTTTTTTAGAGAAAATTATTTGATGTGCATTGAAAAAATAATTAACGATGTATAAATATGTAGAATATCAAAACTTTAAAATATCAACCTTCTTCTTTAAATATGAAAAACAATAAAAACCTCACTACAATTTTGTTTTTTAAATAAAAACAAGAAAATATGAAGAAGAAAACCACTTCAAAAATTGTTAAATTTAGAAAATAGTTATTTACATTTCATACATTAGAAAATTTAAAGTCAAAAAATAAGTCTTTTAGAAAAAGGGCCTGATGCAAAATCACCACTTTTTAAAATCAACATGCAAATCACTAGCATTCTAAAAAGTAACGTACATAAAAAAATTTAAAGTGCGAAAAACTATGTTTAAAACAAAATATGTGTATTCTGCATCACCCCTTTTGAAAATCAGGTCACTTTTTTGCTACCTCTAAGAAATGGGTAATTATATTAGTTCCCATTTCAAAGTTTACATTGTTTTTTGTACTCCTATGGTAGCCCTTGTGTTAGACTTTCTTGAAATTAGTCTTAACAAATAAAGAGTCCAACAGACACTTTGTTTTTTATAACAAGCTCTATCTAGCAAAGAAAATGTTGATTACACAGAGTTGCAAGAACACTATTATGAGTGCAAAGGTCATCCATAGATGTGTTAATATTTTTTTTTGAAAGGGAGCGGAAATACAACAAATTATTTTCTTGCACAAGGACATGCAAGATGATCATCATGGGGGAATGTTAGGCCTCTGTTTTGTCTTTCTTTATATCACCTTTTACTTAGAAATCCCTCATGATTTTGTTTAGTTAGAATGCTTATTGTTTTGGTTTCATGCATTCTTGGAGACAATAAAGTAAGTATTTACTATTTTCCATGATTCCCTTGTTTAACCATATTTAAACATTAAACGAATCATTAATAATAGTTCATGTGTTTGCAGGTTTAAACTTAATTGATGCCAACAAGCCTTGATCCCACACTCACCTCCTTATATTATTCATCAGATTCATGTACCAATTGGGATTCCTATACTCATGAGGATTCTTGCACTAGTTTATTATAAGACTACCAAGTTCCTGCCCCACGCATCAAGTTTTTTCACTCACATTCCTGCACTAGAGTCAAAGAATGCATAAACTACTTCAATTATTAAAATTTCGAGGACATTACTTACCTTACAATTTGAATATAAGTTTGAGGATATTTTAGGAAACACTTGTTGTTCAACATCGCATTTATTTTTCACCACCAATTGTAGACCCAAAAAAGAGGAGTCATTTACCAAAATAACCCCTCATGTACCAGATTCAACTCCTCTATTTGAAATTTAGTCGCACTAGAATTAGATTTGACTTTTATCCATGGAAAACAATTATGATTTGTAATTTGTTTCTTCCATATTAGATTGGCTTATTAATAGCCTGATTTGTAATGTAAATATCTATATAAACTGAAAGATGGCCTTGAACCAGGGGAGGAGATGATTCCAATGTACATTATGCAAGTATAGTCAATACGTGGATCACTCCCTCTATTTGTTGGAGTTTGATATTTGCCTTCCCCATGTAAACACTAAGATCTCAAAGATTAATTGAAGCACTTCATGTTAGGTTCAATTTTATACATTTTATGATTATAATATCAGTGTAAACTAAATCATTGACAGAGGGTGTGAGCTGGCTGGGTTGGCCACTAGACTAGCTTGACACCACTATGATTTGATGATAATAGGGTATGTTATGATTTGTTGAGTGAGTATAATAAATTTGTCATTTACTGTATGGTGTGGTGTGCTTAATGTTAGATCTGTAGGGTCTCCTAAAGCAATTTCCATTCTGATTTCTTTTTACTTTACTTATGGAAATTGTCACTTGGTATAGAATGAATCTGTATGAAAAATGTTTGGCCTATAATATATAGCTCTTCCTTTGAATTATGCATAGTCATGCTATGTAATATTTGGAATATTTTGTGTGATTTGAATTTCTTGTTCTGATTTATACTTTGGCTTATTAGGCTTTGCTTCTCTAGGCGATGACCATGTATCTTTTGATTCATCTAGAACTTGAAATTTTGTAATATCACACTAATTTCATTTTGTCACCTCTCCCCTAATGATTGTAATGAAGGTTGCATACGTATCTGATGTCAAGCTGCAGGGGTTGGTGTGATTTTTATGCATCAAAATTTCAGAACGCTTGTATTATTCCCAAAACGTGTTGAGGTCTTGAGAATTCGATTTGTCTGCACTACTTATCAATATTGAAAGACCTCTATGATTTTGAAGCCTACAGTAATGCATACATTTGTTGATAAATGGTAACTCATGAATTGATAGATCCATTTTTTGAATATTCATTTGATGTGTTTTCTTCCAGGATTTATTTATTTCAAAAATAGGATAATTTCTACAAAGAGAGAGAGTGTGTGTTTTCTGTTTCAACCTTGTCCACACAATATACTTACACAGTGAAAACATTTAATAACAATTGATGATGTTTTTAGTAAATCAGATCTTAATTTCTTAAAGGATTTTTTTACACAAAGGTGAACTAGATAAAATTAGTACAAATTAAAGTTCACTTTACATAGAGAATGGTGTGAATTGATCTTGAATCTATTTTAGCATTTACAATCTCCATTTTTAATGTTGTTTTGGAATTGCTTTTTCCCCAATCAAACAGTAGTTATGATTTACCTTATGTCTGCCAATAATTAGGATTTCCTTTTGCAATTACTAATAGTACATGTTTGTATTTTATTTTCTAAATGTTATATTGAGGTTTGTTTCCAACTGTCAAGGTTGGTGTTTATTCTTTCTCAAGTTTTCTTTGAAGGGAAGGATTCAATTTAATTTGTTGAGATTGATGCGCAAGTTATACTAGAATTTGATTTACGGGTTGCTGGGGCTCTCTCTGGCATTTCCAGCGCTACATCTTGAAGTTCATGAAATCCTGTATTGAAAATTAAATGTTGGTAAATTATTATGCATTATATTACACCCAACATGGAGAAGAATGATCTACAAGTTTTTATGGGTGTTGTTGCAATGATCATTAAAATGTGAAGGGTTAAGGAATATGCAGAGTCACAACATGTGGTAACAAATTAACACTTGTAGAGACAATAATGAACATAAACACTTGTAAATAAACTGAAAAGGAAATAAACGCCAACAAGGAAAGCTAGATTGACAACAAAACATGAAAGTAAACCAATATATTTGACATGCAAAACTTACTTGGAATGTAGATTGACGAAGAGTTTCTTAATCCAAATTTTGTACCCAACCCAGATGAGAATGATTACAAGAATGAATGATCATATGGGTTAATTTAAAAGAGATTACATGCAAATTTGCTCATGCATTCTCGCCACTTATTGACAAGTGACAAAGTTAGTTAAGAGAAGAGAAGTGGGATCCTCTTTTCTAGGAGTGTGCCCACATGCAACAAGGAAGCTCATGCATGCATTATAGAAGGGTGCATGTCTTCGTGTTGAAATAATGTGTCAAAGAGGGTTCACTTGTTGATCATGAAGGAGTATGCTCAAGGAGGGTGCACTTCTTCAACTCAAAAGAGTGTGCTCAACACAAGAGAAATTCTTCATCAACTTGAAGTGTGCTTTTGTCTTAAAGTGATTTTTCTTGATTTTTTTTTTTTTGTGAGCTTTTGAGTGTTTTATGTGGAAAGTAATGTGATTTTATCAGTCATAAAAAGCTATGAGTTCACCTTACCATGGGCAATATAACACGAGCGCTTTTAATGGTTAGTTGATGACACATAGGAAACATGCACTTAGGAGGATGCGATGCTTATGGAAAACATAAGAATGGAAAATCAAACAACGTGATTACGCCAAAGGGATTGAAACAACAATTCATGTAGGATCCAAAATTGAAGTAGGAAAAAATTTTGGAGGGTCATTATCGCAACGAAAACACTTGGAGACATGCTAGAAGAACCCCAACTTCTCTGTTGTGGTCTCATTTATGCACAATGTCTCAATTCTCTAGGAAGTATTGATTCAATCAGTGAGTTACGTTAGCTCCCCATTCTACTCGATTTAAGATATAGTCTTCCTAGTTCCATTACTCAATACAAAACATCATTAAGCAAGGCATATCATCACCCTTTCGATGAAAGTAAGGGTTTTATAACATGGAAAGTTAAAAGCAATCAGAGTATGAATTTTACATATTTGATGTTGCTCAGCTACCACCAAGCCTAGAATGTAGCCCATCAAATTCACTTCAGGAACACAAATAATGCTTGTTTTCTAGCAAGCCTAGACAATACCCTGACGAAGTCCCTTACTTCACCTCTTTGCGCAGAAATCCTTTCTCTTCTTTCACCTTTTATTTTTCTTTCTTTTCAATAGGATTTTTATTAGGCCCTTATTATTTTTAATCAAGGTGGAAGAGGGATATTGACTTATTGAGAGTAGAAGAATTTTCTCCTTCAGAGACAAGTTTAAGACCTTTGATACTTTTTTTGCTAAATTATTCCCCTTATCTTACTGTACTCAGATAGATTGGAAACAAAACATCATTAACAAAAAAGAATGAGTGTAGGAATGAGAATCCTAAATAGATACAGGAATTATGGTTTGTGTATAGCTTCTCAGCTGAAAGATTGTATTTTCCATCCGAAGATCATCGACTTAAAAGATGTAAACCATGTCAAAGAAGAGGGTAACAGATAGGCCAAGGGTTGTATGTTACCACAACTTGACTTCCACAAAATATTAGCCACATCGTCTTGAAGTTCAAAACAAACTTTTTTCAAGGACTAATGAAACTAAAAAACAAAGCAAGGAAAAGAAAAGAAAAACAGGAATGTGATGCATCTAACTAAATGAAACCTATCATATCCTAAACTAAATACTACAGGGCCAGGTCATGTGAAATGGAACTTCCAATGCAGCCATAGAAGATTCTCCTAACCCTTGGGTCAAAATATGTGATTGTGTAATACCAGAGTAAGGTACAGTGCAGTGAAAAATACCAACAATGCAAACATATACATTGACACATAAAAACAATAAGTGGAATTATAATGGTGTAACACACTTGACTACTTTAGTGGATGAAAAGCTCCACAAAAACAACAACTACTAGTTTCACGATCATACAAGACTTGATTAAATGAATGAAAGTATAGGGCATGAGACATAGGTCCTGGCTGACAAAATTCATTGAGGGAATTTGCCATAGGATTATGGAAACAACCTATTAGGAAAAGTTTACAAAAAAAATGATAAAAGATAAATCCACATCATAAGAAATATCAATAGGTTGATAAAAAATTGTGATGTCGTGCGAGTTACATTCTTTGTTGGATGATGCAGATGGTATGTTAGATCAAAATATTTGACAATCGTTAAGACCACTCTCTGTTTCCACACTGCAGATTAAGGATTTGTTTGAGGTGGGATGTACAAATTTAAATTCAAGAGTCAAATTAAACTTTCTTCCTCGAGGGTTTAAAATTTTAATTTGAAGAAAATGAGAATCTATCAAGAGAGAGTAATATCCCATTAGATGATATTTACAACAACATTTTGCGAGAAAATCTTAAAATAACCAAAATTAGAAATATCGTCCCGGTGATAGGAACTTGACACAACCATCAACGGAGGTTGAAGTGTCATACTCATATGACTTAACTTTGAGCACTGACAAGATTGAAAACTAGATTGGGAAAGCGCAGTTAGGTGCTTGTCTAAACAAGAGCCATTATTGAAATAATGAGATTCATAAGAGAATTGAGGTTAATCAGAGAGATTTTTGATATTACTACAAAAGTCATCAATGATAAGTGTATCACATTCTTTATCAAAATGATGTATAATTGAATGAAAAATCTTCAATGATCGCATAAGACTCTATTTGAAACTTCTGCAACCCTAAAAATTCTTGTGGGAAAAAAATGTTCATCCATGAGACTTGAATAACCATCAGCATACAATTCAAAAAATATGAAATCATCAGGGTCATGGTTGTCCAAGGATTCAACTTGATTAACGAGTTGAGGGTTGACATAAATATAAATATTGGAAGATGATTGATTAATAGGATCAAACAAACCATCATCTGGGGACCCATGTGAAAGAAAAAACAATTCTTCGTCAAAAATTGATCTTCTGATTTATGGATCAGTTTGGGTTGAAGACGCAGAACATCAAAATGAGGTGGACAAGGAACAAAATGAATATCATATTCTTCTTTAGGATGTTCCGGTTCCATTTGAATAGGAGAAAATGATGAATCTAATTCAAAATATTTCCTTGACATCCTAACTAAGAAACAAAACTTTTCATCCAAAAATTTCCAGTCCACATCCTCATCTGAAAATTCATAACACAGATGAAGGAACTAGTTAGTAAAATATTCATGTGATTCATTTGATTCCATTCTAAGCTAATTCATAATTGTTGAATACGTGATGAATCTTGTTAACCAATTTCTTAAAAGATGAAACAAAAGTAGTGGGTAAAGAATAACACTATTTCTTTGCATAACCATCCAATGTAGGGGTAAACAACCTTGCAAGGATTTCTTCAGAATAAGCATCACTTGAAAAACAAAATTAAATGCACTCAATTATGTAATCAAGGACATTTGTTGTTCCCTTTCCATCAAATTTCAAATGTGAAAAGTTATGTAAAAAATTCAGAGGGGATTAAAATATCTAAAGCTTCAGAAAAACACTTCAGGGTTATGATTTGGTATGATGCCATTATAGGTGAGAGACTAAAACTAACTTCGCAGGCTCAACTTGTCATCTCACCCTCCTTCTAGCACCAAAATGTTGATGGTGCTAGATGGTACCAACATGTAAGGGGATCTCCCTGGTGTGAAGTCTCAATTAGACCTCACACCAGTTGGTGTGAGTCCCATCTAGTTGTATGTTCCGAACACCATTGGAAAGGTTTCAAAGATGTGCCTTCGTTACACAACATACACAATAGATCACAACACCTCTTTGGAGCAGCATGCATGTAAGCTTTGTGTGACACTTAATGTAAGATGCATAAGGAACTTCCATAACTAGTAAAGGAAATCAATCCTACGATTAGGGAAGTAATAGTACTATCCTAAAGGGGGATCTGAGAAGGAAATGAAAGGCTTGTTGATTACATGTAGATTAGTCCACATAATGAACAAAAATCATGACAATATATCAACACTTATTCAATAACGACCATATCTAAGCAACAAAATAGTTCATTAAAATTAGTATGTAATTGAATCAACATATAAACACATATTTCATTAAAATTGGAAATATTTTATTACAAGGACATCACTAGAATTGAGATTTTTGGTTATTTTGAAATTCTAGATCCACTATTTACTTCCAAATTTAATGAAATATGTGTTTATACTGCAAACATAACAAGAACAATCCTACTACATCCATGATACATGTATGAAGAAGTGCCAGCTCATAGAGCTTTTGATTATGAATGAAATATCCCAAGTGCATTGTTACATAGACGAAACACTAGATCGATTAGTGGAACATGAAGCCACAAATTGCTTCTCCAAAGAATTATCTATCTCCTATGCACTACAATAGAAGCCAAGGCAAGAATCCAAGAATCAAGCCCTTAGCTTGTGTTATGAGGATATATTTATAACAAATGATAATGACTTTTGGGCTTCCCCATGACTCTTCAACCCCTATGATTTTTCATATTCTATATTAACCTTTTACATTGCATATGTGGCTTTTCACATTCCACATGTATCTCTTGGACTTCATTACATACAACTCATTACAAAAGACAAAATGCATATGAGACGATCTCTATATGAGAGAAAAATGTTAATAGGACATACTATTATCAAATGGACAAGTCATATGCTTCCTCACGGAAATCATTGGTGATGTATGTGCACCATTCTCTAAAATCTGTAGAGATGACTTTGATCTGAACTAGCAACTCCACTGCATATTGCATCTTCACCTCAAGTGACTCTGTCAATATGGTCTTGGAGCTTGATTGTGAATTATTTCATAGCCATGAGACTTTCATGTGGGCTTTGACTGGGGTGATGGAATATTGTAGAATAATGTCTTTGGTGATCTCCAAGCCTTCCTGTTTTGATGCTTGTTTGATCTATTCTATGTATTTCTTGATCTCCTGGGATTTACCTAATTCTTATTTCTTCAAGTGATCGTACTGAAGTCATCCCATGCTTTTGTGCTAGAGACATGAAACCATTGTGCATAGGACTGTAAGTGGCAATAGTGTTAGTTGTTTGTTCTCCAAGATGATTGTAAATCTGATGGTGGAGCCTCAGCTGCACTCAATTCATTTCAATGAAAATCCTAGCATTTCTAACCAACTTTGGTAGAACATTCAGATATTTGGCATCCTATTCCTGAAGTTGATCAACTTCTCTTCTTTCCAATTTCAGGACCTTTAATACTTCTTATGTTTTCTTCTGAAAACCAACAAGGGGGGCCACCACCAATTTAAGAAGTATCATTTCATCATATAATTGTGCCATGCTATCCTCCATTGGCATCAGTTCCTCATACATGGCTGACTACCGTTCTACTATGTTGAAGTTGTGTGAATATAACCATTGATTTTCTGCAGCAAAGTGTTATGCCTATTGCTTTGCTACAACTAGCTCTCTCCCTAATCATACATTATTATTCAACAAATATTCAAATGTGTCCTGCACTGCAATATCAAAAGCAACATTTTCCACCATGATTTCCCTAGGATTCCTTTTGGTATTGGTAGTTATTTCCTTCTCTATAGATATTGAGACTGGGATTTGAGGATCATTTTGGAAATATCTATGTCTTTGTTGCATGATCCTCTTCTTAAGCTAATAAAACATGACATTACACACAACCATGACTACATCTTCAAGTGGAGGTGTGATTCCCATTTCATTAAATGGGAGATGACCACAAGTGAGAGAAGGTTCTTTTGGAGAGCCTGTTTCATCATCTATGGGTTGAATGGTATCCTCTTCCCCCAATTCTTCCTCTACCACCAAATTTGGCTATTCTTCCTCTAGTATTTGTGTTTCTTCTTCCTCCTAGGACTACCTTTGTTGTTCCTCTTCTTGTCTACTTGTTTCCTCTTCTTCTTCCTATTTCTTCTGGAGTAACTCATCTTTCTTCCTCTTCTCTTCTTCCTCTAACTCTCTCCTTTCTTGTTTAGCTTGAATAGCTCCTCTGTTCCAAGGATCAACTTTCCATTTCTTATAATTTCTCCTATTTAATAATGTTTGATCCTTTTCATAGGAGCTACACTCTTTGCTTGAGGGGCTATCTGTGTTGCCTCTTTGTATCTGCATGTCTTAAGTTATTGGATCTTGGGGTGAACCGAATTCCATTCCTAGTTGTATCTTTCTAATTGCATTGTAAAATTTCTTCACCATCTCATCTTATGTTGTAGATATTGATGAATATCTCCAATTGAAATTGATCCTTTCACAATGTTTCCTAAACACTCTCCTAGGATAATATCCATGAAAGTCCTTAACTATGAAGTGCAAGTGATCCAACTCTTGTAATTATACATTTTCTACCTTGTGGCTCTTCAGTTCATATAATCTAATCCTCAAAGGGAAGGTGGGCCAAGAGGATTTCTTCTTTTTGTGAAGAAATCCTGACAAACCTTTGTCTAAATGATATGCTACTTCTTGCAAGACCACCTTATTGGTCACATATTGCAGCATGAAATGAGGGGAAATATGACAACTAAAGAATATGATGTATGTAACCTCAAGTGCTGCAAACCAATTCATGATAACATGTAGTGACACCTTCACTTGATCGATCATGCAAGAGAGATAAATCTCATATATCATATGGAATATGACTGCAAAGAAGTTCTCTGTCAAACTATCATATGTTCCTCTAAAACTTGATTTTGACAACACTCTGTAGTGGAAGTAGACTGCAAACTTATTTTGCAAGGTCTAGTTCCAGTACATTCCTGGAAAACCATATCATGCATAGATTCCATCTAACATTAATGAAAACATATAGAATTATGATGCCTAGTTGGCCCTCAAATATGCCTTTTCTTGCCCCACATATGTTGCAACTCAAATAGAAATATATCTACCCAATTAAAGATCTTACCATGAGTAACCACCATTTTGAGTATATTATCTAGTTTTTCTCAAACACCTCAGCGTTCTTTTGACCATGCAACCAACAACACATAACAATGAGCTATTGATATACATCCCTAAGAATCCTATTAATGTACACTGTAGATGGACTGTGACAAAACTTAGCAAGTGCTTGACACCGTGATTTAATGATGTCATTTGTGTCGTGATCGGTCCATCTAGTGTAAAAGTTGTTATTTCCATATTATGAGGACCTTTGCATATTATTGTAAGTCTTCATATATTCTCCATAATAGGTGGCAAGTTTACAACCACTTTCGCTAGAAGCACACAATGATAGTCATCCATCTCTATAAGAATCCACTGAATCACTTATGCACAAGGGATGAATGAGAATATACATGCAATCATGTGTATCCTGGATCGCTTGATATTGATATATGCTTCCATATCCTCCGTGTTTTTTAGGAAACTGTTTCTGCATGAATGTATCTTTTATGTCATTCCATGTGACCTCAATAGAATTATCTATGAAGCATTGTGCATCTACATAAATGGGAATGGTAGGCTTTGTCACTTCAATTGCTTCCTCGGTGCTTTCCTATGAGGCTTCTTTGGAGGCCACTTTATGTGTAGTGGGAAGCATGATTCTAATAGATGATGAAAGAGTAACAATATTTGTAGCTCAAACAACTGTTTGTGGAAGAACACTCATGGAAAAAATGATGAGATTTATGAAATATTCTATCTATTACATGCAACAAATTAGCAAATCATATTCAAAAAATCATTAAATGTAACTTAGAATGTAAGCCTATCAATGATGGAACATAGTTACTTGCACAGGTGAGAAACATGCATGCAAACAAGGAGGGTGCAATTTCAAAGCACAAAGGGGATTCAAGGATCATTCGAGGCTTTGAAGTGCAGTGCTCATGCACTCAAGGTCAAGGAGGGCACACTAGCACATGTTGAATGGATGAACGAAAAATATTCAAGCCTTCAGGGTGCACTTGTTCACTCAATGAGGGTGCAGTTCTTTGTGATGAAGGAGTGCACTCAAGAGGTAAACTTGTCTTTTCCGGGCGCATTTTTCTGAGTTAGTCAAAGATTTGGTTTCTAGAAGTGTGTTCTATCAGAGAATGGCTTAAGGACAAGTCCAACAAAAATATTTCATGATAGAAATGCGAAGAAGAAGGATCCAAAATTATTTTTTTGTGTTGTTTTAATGATGATTAGAATGTGAAGAGTTAAGGAATATGCAGAGTCACAACGTGCGACAAAAAAGTAACACTTGTAGAGACAAGAATGAACATAAATGCTAGTAAATAAACTGAAAAAAATAAATAAATAAAAAATAAAGTAAAATAAATTCTAGCAAGGAAAGCAATATTGACAGCCAAAACATGAAAGGAAACCAATATATTTGACATGCAAAACTTACTTGTAATGTATATTGATGAAGAGTTTCTTGATCCAAAGATGTGCACCTAACCCAAATGAGAATGATTACAAGAATGAATGATTAACTGGGTTAATTTATAAGAGATTACATGAAAATTTGTCTCATTCATGCTTTCCACTTGTCAACAAGTGACTGAGTTTGTTAGGAGAAGAGAAGTAGGCTCCTATATTCTAAGAGTGTGCCCACATGCAACAAGGAAGCTTATGCATACATTCTAGAAGGGTGCATTTCTTTGTGTTGATGGAATGTGCTCAAGGATGGTGAAATTGCTGAGCATGAAGGAGAGTGCTCGAGGAGGGAACACTTCTTCAACCCAAAGGAGTGCACTCAACACAAGAGAAATTCTTCATCAACTTGAAGTGTGATTTTTCATTAAAGTGATTTTTCTTGATTTTGTTTTCTTTTGTGAGATTTTGAGTGCTTTATGTGGAGAATAAGGTGAGTTTCTAAGTCAAGAAAAGTTATGAGTTCACCTAACCATGGGAAATATAACACAAGCACTTCTAAAGGTTAGGTGATGACACTTAGGAATCATTGACTTAGGAGGATGCGAAACTTAGAGAAAATATAAGAATGAAAAATAAAACAATGTGACGACACCATGGGGCTTGAAATGACAGTTCATGTACGCTCCAAAATTGAGTTATGAAAATTTTTGGAGGGTCATTGTCGCAGGGACAACATTTCCCCACAACACATCCATTCATAATATACTATTATCTTACCTTGCACAATAATGCATTGACTTGTCATACACAGAGCTACTCCCTTGTGTTGTGCACCAAAATTTCTTTTGGTTTTATAATATTGTTTACCACAATGAATATATTTGAAGTGTGAGGTATAATGGATTTGTAGTGTTTCAACATTTTATCGTTAATAGAATAGATGGCCCCACCTAAGAAGAGACCAGAAAAATAAATTATTGAAGAGGTTGAAGAAGGGATATAAAAAAGTTCCATGGCCTTAACCCAACGCACACAAATATAACATGCTTCATTGCAAAATCCCTATCAATAACCTGCTTTGGGATATATCAGCTATTTATCTGCAAAGAAATTCCCAAGGTTGAGGAAGATGGTGAAGTGTATCAAAATGTGAAGAGATTTTGGTTACATAAGGTGCATCACATCCCACACTTTTCCCTTGTGTAGAGACAATTTAATGGATCATAAAATTCATTAATGTTAAGGACATGACAATTCAATACTATAATGGTGTATTTGTAGCAACACATATATACCCCCACATTATAGAATATTACAAGTTTTCTAACTATTAGATAGCACTGATAGAAAAGTGATATGAAGGTTTTGGCCTAGCTAGTAAGGAAAATATTGAAGACTTAGTGGCAAGACTCTAACAAAATCTAGACAAGATATGATGGCATATACAAGAACAAGTTGTTAAGGAAGAAATACCAATTGATAGTCATCATGTGTTGTTGGTTGTATGGCTAACTTGATGCAAACCCATTTGAAGAAACCTTGGTGCCATTAATATATACTTGTGCCCAAGAAGAGAGGATGTCCTATTGGGTGGAAATCCTAGCTACTTCCATTCATACATGAGTAAAATAAGCTTAGACCCTATGCGTAGGGAAACAACATGATTTCTACATGACATCATATCTCCTAGATGGTGTATTCTTGAGGTTTTAGTTTGACTTACTTGGATGGAGATGGACCTTATATCTAGACATACTGCCACTTCAAATCTATTGTAGGAACTTATGGGAAACTAGTTATAGGTAAATTTACCACAAAATAATGGAAGCATTTATCTCACCTTTATACCATATTCTCTTCAACAATGATTTACCCTACGTATCTAACCAAGAGAAGGCAACATTATATGATATAGTTTATTGGTTTATACCAATAGATGCTACATACATTAGAGTATTCAAAGCCGAAAAACATCCCCATTAGCTTCCTCTATTTTTCACTAACAAGGTGATCCTACAAGAAGTAACATATTAATTAACAATGAGACTTGGAGGCATGTTAGTCCAGCAAAGAAAGCACCATGGCATGCCCTCCCACTGTATGTCGGCACATACTATGTAAAAAGTTATAAAGAAGAAAAAGTTGAAGCCACTGATTTGGAACACCTTAGATTTGGTGAGCTTGGTTATTGTAAATATGACCCCAGAGGCATTGCAATGGCTCATTGTAAGTAGCTAAAGGTTAATTGGGCATACAAAACAAGCACTGATGAAGAGGAAGAACATATCAAAATATTCTCCAACACTACAATGGTTGTAGAGGCAGAAAAGAAGGATAGTGGAACTCAACCTACAAATGGTGCTGAACTACAAATAGAGAATCAACTAAAGGTAAAGATACCAAAGACGAGAAGGCTTCCTAAAATAGGGAAAGACAGAAAGAACAAGCCAAGAAAGAAAGGTAGAAAAAACTGAAAGTAAAACAAAAGGCCAAAAGGGAAGAGGAGGAAAATAAGAAATAAGAGGAAGAATGAAGAAAGAGAGAAGAAGAAAGAAGGGAAGAATAGGAGGAAAAGAAGAAGTGAGAGGAAGAAATAAGAAAGTAATTACAAGAAGAAGCAAGGAAACAAGAGGATGAAAGACTAGCAAAATAGATAGTTGATAAATGGGCACAAGAGAAGATAAAAAAAAAAAAGAGAAAGCTCGGAAGGAAGCTCAAGTCATAGTTACAAACATGGATGTTGAATCTTCTACCCAATTTTTTGTACCTCTTAGCAAAGGACACTTGCAGCTTAGAGAGATTGGAATCTTAGCTAATGAAGAAATTTAAGTTCTATATCTTGTGAGCTTCAATTTTGATCATGTCTCTAGTAGAATTGTTCAAGAAAGGTGCATGTATTTGGCTTGGGAACAAGAAAATACAATCTCGATCACTATTGAATGAGATATAGTGTTAGATACTATGCACAGTATTTTAGAAATTTCTTTAGCAAGATCAACCTTCTCTACTGTTGTAGAAAGAAACATCAAGCATCTTCTAAATTAGGTCAAATAACTAGAGAAGAATATGACCAATTCACAATCGGAAAATCAAAGGCTTCATAAGCATAATCAATATTTGTTAGCATTAATCTCCATTGAGGATGATTTTTGAGTAGGTGCATTAGAGGAAAATAAAGTGCTAGAAGATATCATGAAGCAATTATATAAGGGAATGATCACACTTCAGAAGATAGCCTCCAAGCTTATGGTCATTCAAAATTCTCTCAAGGACAAAGGTACGTTGTGGAAAGATGCCTCATTTTTTGTGTACATATTGTATAGGTGGAACATAGAGTATCCTAATGTACCATTTTATTTACCAAGAAGGGATGTGATAGGAAAGGAAAGTGATAAGATAGAAATTAGGCTGATCATCCAAGCCCAAGAGAAATTGGGGAAAGACATAGTTACAATACTAACCAATTATCAAGAACATCATATCTAATAGAAGTTCTTATTAGGTCTCACAAAGTAGTGCCCATAATGGCACACAAAGAAATAAGTCCAGAGAAAGACATCCAATGAGAAATTTAGGAGATGATAGATGCACACAAGATGGCTGTCACGCAGAAGGACCTCAATCCTACGAGGGAAGCTATTATGGAACACATGGTGGAACCAAAAGAGTTGCACATGATTCTCACCATACTATTCCACTGAGTACAATAAGATATGAAAATATTTGTGTCCAATTCCTTCAAGTGTTATATCACCTATGAAAACCTATTATCAAATGATGTCTTGTCCATTACAGTTGATTACAAAGCATGGCATGCTTACTTGACTTGGAAATTACAAGTGGAAATCCTTACCTTTTGATATTTCAAAATTATTGCTATAAAGTAGGTTTATTTTAAATTTTTAATTTTCAAGAAATTATGTAAGTAAAGTAGAATTAGAATTTAAAGTAAAATAGAAAATAGATATGAGAGAAATTGAAAAGTCACGGGGTAATTGAAAAGTCATGGAAGGTGAAGAGTCACTTAGTTTTATATAAATGTACCCTCATGGATACTTGGAAATGAATTTTAGTTTTGGAATCCTTAGAGAACTTCGAAAGGGAAAGCTTATACATTTCTTTTGAAGATCAAGTTATAGTTTTCATTCCCACTATTGGGTGTCTTAGATATTTTTTGTAATCATGCATATGATATTTCAACATCAATATTGAGAAACTCCTTTGGTTTGAGGAAAGAATTTCTTTCATGTGTTACTGAATCTTATAAGACTACTCTTGTTTTCTTTCTAATGGTATGAAATTGTTGTTCATATGTTTAAAGTTAATGAACTATTACGTTAATTGGAAACTTATATCTTATTTGCAATTGTTTGCTAATTTATATATGCTTTCTCTTTGTTTAATAATTGTGAACTACTTTACAAATGATAACAATATACATCTTTATTAATGAATCTTAATTAAATTTTTCTATCACTCTTTTTTTTAGATTCATGTCCACTTTATAATTCATTGTAATATTCTTTATACCTATTACTAAAGGCATTTCCATAAATTATTATAACTTGCATCTCACCAGTAGTTTTATTAGGATTTCCCTTCTTCTTTCTCACTTCGTCCAAAATCTAATTTTCACTGAAACATGATATGGTAGTTGGGCCAACACATTGGATGAGACTCCTATATAAAATGGTATGAGTCCCCTAATCGTTGATGCTGCATTTCGCCTCATCAATAAGCACCAACCCTAGCAAGCTCCAACCAATAGTCTCACATCCCCCCATCAACCCAATTGACCAAAGGTAGTGCACCCCTTTTTCTAATCACAACAATCCCTTGGGATGTGCCACTATCCTTATAGGGTCTCCAACTTTGGTTCATTAAGGATTCCTTAGATCCCTGTGACTTATAGGGGTTTCATCGACCTTTGGGGTTCTAGGTAATCTCTAGACCCCACACATAAACACTTGTCCCTACACTCCTCCTTATAGGGTTGCATCCTTACAGAATGCAACCCAAGGGGAATTGCATTCACAATGATATCATAACATGCATAGGTGTAACTTGTACTATTCTCCCATCAATGCCTTATTTTCCATAGCCTTGATTCCATAATAATACATGCATCACCTTCATTGCATTCCCAATCATGTTTTCAACCTATTCCTGGTTACATGTTCACCATTAGACACTATTAGTAATCTAAATCATATTATGACAATAAAATACTCCTAGTATTTATGCTTGCACATCAACTATTATATGCACCTAACATATCTTCATGCATCCATCATATCATTACTATAATATATTCAATGGACATGCATCTTTGAACTATTCCATCTCTTGAATTTTTATCATGCCTATGTTATTGTTCATCAACATATGAGAACATCTCAAAACATTAAAAAAGTATTAAAACTAGCAAGAGATAAGTTAAGATATCCCCCCTCATAATTATGGTTGCATCACTTGGCCATAAAATTTTGCAATTTCATTGGGATACTCTAGTGAATCTAGTCATCATCCAACATGTTTATCTTACTGCATTGAACTCAAGTCAGGCAAGTAACGTTAGTGTATTCATACAAAAAATAATTTCACATAAGTAAAGATGCATACATATATATTGATTTAAAACATAATTCTTGAGTCCATCCAAGCTCAATGCTAAACCTTGTCTCTAATACCACTTTGTCACATAGTATTATAGCTCTCATTTCATCTATTCTTGAGCCCATCCAGGTCCAATGTTGAACCATGCTCTTATACCACTTATAACATACCCAATTTCCTCAATGACTTAAAGAGGCTATGAGGTACCCAAAATTTTATTTTTCTTGACAATAAGCTCTAATACGACTTTTTCTCATACGCCTACTAAATTTATCCTAACCACACTTGTAAAAGCTTGATTTTCATCTCTCATACATTTTGTCAAACACTTTACATGTAAATCATTCTCCAAATACTTTGTATGCAACCAATTAGGTAGTCTTTTTCTTGTAGAAATTTTAACAAACATTCTTTATGAAATGCAATAAGATACATTCCTCTGACTCCACTTGTATCATACTAATTGAAATATACTACTCAATCATGCAACTTTTTATTTTCATCCTTGAGGTATTTTATCAAATCATTTGTATGAAAATTATAATAAACACCTTTAACACATTTCTTCAAATGCTTTGAATGCAAATAGGCATAGATCATCTACAACAATATTATCACATAAAAATGCTAATATACAATAATACTATCCCCATCCATAAAACAACATTTTCGTTGAAACATTTCATCAAACAATTTGTATGAAATGAATCATTAAATTATTTAGGAATTTCTTCAAACACTTTGCATGCAAACTATGTTGAAAATAATACTGAGAGGGGGGGTGAATCAGTATTATCTAGTCCTTTTAACAATTCTTCCTTATTTATACTTTGAATTATTTTTGCATATCAGTACCATAAAACAATGAGCATGAACAAGAAAAACAGACAGTCACATCAAGAAACACCAGATATAAGGTGGAAACCCAATGTGGGTGAAAAGCACCTGCTGCAATATGTCTCTATCTTCTTTCAAATTAGAAACTCCTTTTACAATGGT
>APFE031326715.1:41892-48028 GCA_000404065.3 Pinus taeda | reverse complement strand
CCTACTTCTTTTCTTTCAAGGACCACTTTTCATAAATTTTCAAACTGGATCCATAAATATCAAATGATCATCAAGTACCAGTAAGTCCCCCAGATAACCAGATCCACAATAATAGAAAACTAAACCCAGAACACCTTCTATGGCGTCTCCTGTGGCGCCTCCTACGGCGTCTCTTGCACCACCTCCTACGACGTCTCCTTCGGCGCCTCTTGTGGCATCTTCTGCGGCGTCTCCTGTGGCGCCTTCTGTGGCGTCTCCTGCGGCGTCTCCTGTGGCGTCTCCTGTGGCGCCTCCTGTGGCATCTCTTGCAGCGCCTCCTGTGGCGTCTCCTGTGGCACCTCCTGTGGCATCTCCTGCGGTGCCTTCTGTGACGTCTCCTGTGGCGTCTCCTGCGGTGCCTTCTGTGGCGTCTCCTGTTGCGCCTTCTGCGGCGTCTCCTGTGGCATCTCCTGCAGCACCTCCTGTGGCGTCTCCTACAGTGCCTCCTGTGGCGTCTCCTGCGGTGCCTTCTGTGGCATCTCCTGCGGCGCCTCCTCACTTCCGCAACTGCAGCGCTCGAGAGATCACCCTTCATAGATTCTCTTTCCACTTCACTTTCATATAGATCGAGCTTTTGAAACAACAACCCAATATTTCAGATCTTAAGATATTCAACCCAAAAGCATACCCAAGCCAAATGATCTCCTTTGCTTTATATAGCAAGCTCTTCCTCAAATCATGGACCAATACCACGGGCCAAAACCATAACAAACCAATACCATCAACTCAATACTAGGGATCAACACGCCTGTCGAGATGCCATGGTCCAAAAACCATAGGTTCAAATTCCAAGGACTAACTACCATGGACCAAAGGTAAGTTTTCCCACATGAAATAAACTTTTCTCTGCATAAAATTCCGTGAACTTTTCTCCACATGAAATAAACTTTTATAAACTTTTCTCTGCATAAAATTCCGTGAACTTTTCTCCTGCGTACTTCTTAATTCTCATCATATTGAGAGCCATGCCATGGGTGTTTCCATCAAGTACAACATCTGTAACATATAACCATACCAGAAACATAATGCCAACAAACTAATATAGAAAATTCCACCAAGAATATATCCTAAATTATAGCAGTCCAAGTTCTAAAAACTAAACCAAATGATCAGTGGGAATTCCCCTCAATATTTCCTAAGATTCAATCTTTGGAACCTTCCAGATGAAAATTTGTAACATAAATGTCAAGATGACCTATTTGATGCATGATTTTAGGAGCATCCAGGAAGATCAAATTCCTCTGGTCATTTATCACAAAGTATTAGAGCCCATGATTGCAAAGTTGGACTAGATTATTATTAGGATTTCCCCTCACTATGGCCCACGTTTTAGCTTCTAAAACCTCACAAAATAAAAGTTATAAAAAAAAATACCAACATGACATGTTTAAAGATGCATTTAGGAAGCTTCCTCTTATCATATTTCCTAAAATTTCATGACCCAAGATATGAAATTTTTATTATAGGATCAATGGTATTTCTCCTCACTATGGTCCATGTTTTATCTTTTGTAACCTCCGAAAAGAAAATTTATATTATAAATTCAAACATGATCTGTTTAAAGAAGAATTTAGGAAGCATGTCTTTCTCAACCAATGCTATTACAAAATATAATACATACAAAAAGCTACGGAAAAATATTTTTTGACATCATGATAAATATGTTGAAGGGTAAATTCTTGTACATATAAACTTGTTGAAAAGATCAATTAAATAATCCTACATAAGATATAATTATCTTGAGTCAAATATTTTTCAATCTAAAACTGAAGAAGGGTGAGCCACTATCTACCTAATTGTGGGCTTAACTATGCTACAATATTTCTCATAGCTAGACACCCCCAAACCAGATCTTGATGCCTTTAGGGAAAAAATAAACTCATGGATTTAGCACATAGTTTTCATACTAGATTTAACAAAAAAAGTGAAGGCAAATCTCCTATACACAAATGAAATAATCTTAGTGTTTAGCCTTTCCATTCCTTTACCAAACCCATAGACATTCATAAATGAAAATTCATGAATAGCACAAGGGATTCCTTCTCTAATATCTACACCCCCTCATCCCTCACTTCTTTATTTTTCTCTATTCCGCACACAAACATAACAACTCAGAGTCCTCAAATCCATCCAATCCAAGAAAAAAGTACTAAAACACATTAAATTCATGTTGTAAAATTTGTCACTGTTTCTCATGCCAATTAGAATTTATGATTGGGCGAGGGAAAAAATAAGTGTATGAGAAAAATAATGGAGTAATGCTTGGAACAAAAATGCCAAAAAGAAAATATTCCTCAATGTATTTCCTCTTTCATCTTTATAAACATACCTTGACCCTTCATCTTATCAACCATCACATAAAGGGAATTATTAATTCAAGATATGTATTTTCCTCCCAGGTCAAGTGCCCCCCCCCCTAAAGGAATCATAATTTATTGGTTATCCCCATTTTTCAACTCTATATTTTTTATTAATAAAATAAAAATTACATCATATAATAGAGTTTGACGCATATCATGATTAATGACAATACTCCAACATTATATGTTCTTAATTAAATTACAAAATTTGCAATAATGAAAGGGGTGTCACATGAAACCACAACCATACATTTGATTGGAATTTAAAACAAGAATATGCTCCAACAATTTTTTTTCCATTTATTGATATTATTAAAAACTTATATCACCTTTGATAAAGGAAACTAGTAACCACAATGGGAATATCTATATTTTAGACCCAAATATCTAATTGGTTTGGTTTATAGCTTATAGTTCTTTGGAAAAAAAATGATAACAACTACCCATAATTCTAGTTCCTCCCCATCCATGGGGATACCGTTGATTCATAGGATTAATTCTTATTTTCCTATTAAAAAAAATAACAAATTATCATTAACTAAGTGGAATACTCTCTAATTTTAATTAAATTGTAATTTTTAAATAAGGGATTATTCAATACCCTCATGTGTGATCTTTATATATTTTCAAATATATAATTTCCAATCAAATGTGTTTCCTATAAAAAAAAATTCCATTGAAAATATGTGACTAGCGTCACTAATTAATTCAATCATGGGAGTTATTAAGGATTCCTTGCATTAGCTTGGAAGAGCAAGGATTTTGTACCTATACTGCACACCCATTGATCCAAACTATTAAATAAATATTATCATTCCCTATTCCCAAAACATAGTACTCATTCCACATATTATACAAAAATAGGCTCTCATGCCTAATCAACGCATCCTAGTCATGACTCACATGTTGGCAAGTTGACAAGGTCTCATCTTGTGACTAGCACTATATCATATCATAATCAAATACATACTACATGTTTTTGTAAGTGGACAACTTCTATAGTCCCTCAATATTACGCCATAACAATCAACATGTTTGACGTCCTTTCCACACTTCGTATTGTTCCAAAATATTTGTAGTACATGAGTGTCATCATATAAAAATGTCCTACAAAACAAATGTATAAACCATAAATCATTGTCCCTATAATGATCTTGTCAACAACATGATACATTTGCTAATTAATTCACAAGAAAAAATACAATTTCATCTCATCCATAAAGAATATTTCCCCCACATTATGTATATGTAGGTACATTATGTATATGTAGGTGTGTGCGCATGTCCGAACACAAACCTATTTAAAAAAATTCTATACCATATTCTAAAAAATGCATGTTCCTAATCCATGTCCAAGACATTTATATACACCACATATTAAAAAAACTAGAAGATCTTTTATAATTAGATACAAAATATTGTCATGAAAGATGGGGAATCACATACTTCTCCTATTTAGATAAAACTTAATTTTGGATTTCCTATGAAAACAAAATTTGGTACTCAATATTCATCCTCCCAAGTAGTTGAATTGGGACAAGCCTTGCTTAAGCTACCAAGCATATGAGATGCATTAAGAATATAATGTTGAAAAAATGACACATGGGTAATTGCATGTATATTATGTAATATTAGTGGCAGAGTGAGAAAATATACCATAGGTTTAATATTATTTGAGAGTTGAAATGGCCTTATAATTTACGAGAATTGTTGGATCCATTCCTAAACTTTATGGAGCTTGTTGTAGGCTTAACTTGTAAGAATATTTTGTGCCCCTCTTTTGTAATGTCCACGACCCATTACTGGCTTTCTTGTAGCATTCTCAACCCATTGTTAGGTCATTTCAGTTTTTACCTAGGTATATACAAGCACAATAACCTTACCTAGCACAATAACCCTCTGTAATTAATGTATGGACATTTTCTCTCTAGTTTATTAACTCTAGATATGCCCCAACCAACATGTTTATATGCACAACTAAATGCATTTTGATGCAAATTTGTAGCTACTTAATTTTTACACACAATAAATTATGATTCATGTGAAATAAATCCATAGATAACAAAGAAAATGGTAAATAAGAGTTTGCAACCTAAATTAAATTAATTTTATAGAAAAACTTATTTGTGAAATGACCAACTGGTGACCTTTGACATTCCTCCCAACCATATATCACATTGTTCATTTTCTCTCAACAATGGGTCACCCCAGAGATGGGGATGCGACTCCATGTGGAAACAAATCACCCAAATCTAGGTACATGTCTAGTACCATCAAGTGGCTAAGGTTCCAAACCTTAGTAGCCTGCAACCTATAGGCTCACTCCCCTCATCAACTTGCACTCGTGCAATTCACACCATTCTCTATGTTTGTTGTCCCTCGGGTTGTGTCATTACCTCCAAGGCATTTTAATTAGTCAGACAGGGACATCCTTAAAGTCCTATAGCTCTAGGATTTCATGTTTCCCTCAATGGTCTCCAATTACCCTCCAAGCCCTCATATAAAACCTTAGAAGCCTCCAATCTCCAAGCTCACATTCCCCATCAGCCTGCACCCAAGCAATGCACACCCTTCTTTCCACCTGCAATCCCTTGGATTGTGCTACCACCTCCAACATGTCCAAATCAACCATACAAGTATGTTATCAACACTGGGGCTTAAAGAGATCCTATAACCATCTTCGGCATCCACACCGACTACCTATAACAACCCTTTTTTGTACCTACTTGTGAATGTCACTATGTATATTTATTTATTTGAAATTATGTAAAAATGTAAAATATGTATGAGATGGAGGAGCGGACATGGATTTAGAAGTTTGAGGAGGAGGAGGAGTTTCTTTTTTTGTGCCTAACCCCAAAACCACAACTAATTCATTTATTTTCCCCCATCTATCTCCCTGATGAATTAATGATATCCACAAAAGGCATTAGCATTTTGTATGGGCAGTCTACAGTGAAGGAAGAGGCCCTTGTGTCCTCCCCATCTCACAAGATGTGTTGGGAAAGTCACCAAATAAGAGAAAACAAATTATAGGGGAATGAAAAAATAAAGAGGAAGGGGGGAGACAATGAAGGAGATATGAGGAAAGTGAAGATAAAGTAGAGTGGAGTGGATACAATGAAGGAAAGATGAGTGACAAGGAAGGTAGTGTAGGGGAGAAGAGAATTGGCTATGTGCCAATGCTCTATAATGGGACATCGTTCCCTGTAAATATGTTGGCTAGTGGTTCACTAAGCCTTTGATGTAACCATATGATTTATTTTAAAGATGGATAAGATTCAGTGTGGTGTTTACTGCATGAGGTAGCTGATAAAGCACTTGGATAATGCACTCCATCTCTAGTATGGTTTATTTGATATTGGTGTGAAATTCCCTTAAACAATTAACTCCTTAGACTCTAAATTCAACTAGGGGGTGGTAAAATACAAGAAATATTGCATTGTAGTTTTCCCAAGGTTGGGTGGTGGGTTGATGTCCCTCCCTCAGTTGGAAACCATTCAAGTTAATAAGATAAGTGTATTCACAAATCTATATACTTCTACCATGGATGATGAATGCGTGTTTATATGTTCTCATGGTCATGTTGGTTTTAATGCTTGTTTATATGTTCTCATGGTTAAGTTGGTTTCATAGAACTATGTGTTGCTATTAAATCTCTAAGATACAAAGTTAGCTACATGCATAAGCATGGTTGTCTAGATGGTCTTGTTCATTAAATATATTCATGATTGGGT
>APFE031326715.1:34392-36892 GCA_000404065.3 Pinus taeda | reverse complement strand
AGTCTACAAGGAAAATTCTTCACCATATGTGGTTCAGCACATATCCAACACTTCAAGGCTTTCTTCGTCTCCGACTTATCATCCGATTTTGAAGCATCATCCTTCTTCATCTCTTTCGGCTTATCGGACTTCTTCTTCCTATCATCAGAAGTCTCATCATAATGCTCCACCAACCTGTCCACAGCAGTAAAAGCTTCCTCAAGTGTCTTAATCTTCTGCCCCTTCACTTCATTGCATGCCCAAGGCTTCAATCCAATGATGAAGTTGAACACCTTGTCCCTCTCCGCCACGTCAGGAAGTTCTAGAACCGCACTTGCAAACTCCCACTGATATGTCTGTAGGTTCCCTGTCTGCTTTATGAACTTAATCTTCATCCTTGCTTCCCACGTTTCATCTTGAGGACTGAAATGTGTCTGCAAAGCTTTCTTCATCTCATCCCATGGAGTAATGTCACCAGCACTACCATTGGCAATCTGATCCATCCTCCTTTGCCACCACATCTTAGCATCCTTTGTCAAGAACTGAGTAGCTACCTTCACCTTCGTCTCATCATCAGATAGACCCAATCGTTCCAAGTATTGTTCCATGTCCCATAGAAAGTTGCCAAGAGTCTTTGCACTCCTTGCACCATCATAAGATTCTAGTTCCTTGACTTTCACATGAGGCACTCCTCCACCTGAGTTATGCCTCACGGCCTTCTTCAACACCGTGATCTCATCTCTGGCTTCGTCAAAAGATTTCTGCAAGTCCACGATCTCTACCAAGCCTCTATCCCTTGCCTCTTCAATCTCCTTGACTCTTACTTCAAGTTGTGTACACAAAAGATCAGTGTACTCGTGTTGAGTCTGGAGTTCATCGAGCTCTTCCCTCATCTTTGAATTGGCCTGTTGATCTCTCTCGACCAAGTCCATCTTCTTAGTCTAGAAAGCTTCTAAGTCCTCCATCTTTTCCAACACTTTCTCAATGAATGCCATAGTAGCATCTTTCGCACCGTGACTAGACCCAGCCTAAGATTCAGCTGCCATTGCTAACAACTTCCTTCTTCTTTGCAAGTACCTGTTTCACTGTCACCAATTTTCAAGCTTCCAAGTGTACCCACACCTGCACTTTGTCACGAGCAACCCTGCTCTAACACCAGCTCCAACCGAGCTCTGATACCACCTGTCACGTCCCCAAGCCGGCGGTAGTCTTTCAACCATGCTAGGCGAGGTGTGGCACCACCGAACACTTTCTATTCACCAATACTTATGTTCGTAGACTATGCTTAACCACTTATCCTACTTAGTTTGTGTTTCGCAACCAAGTAATTATTAATGTGCCTTTATACCAATGAACACCCATACACATTCATTATCATCAGCAATTATAAATGAAGAACACAATTGCACAGTATAAAGGGAGGGGCAACTCCCTGAACAATGAGTCTGCTTGAATAATATATTATACAGTCTTTCAATATTACAAAGCTTTACAAGTATACTTAGAAACACCAAGTTTCATACTTAGCCAAATTTACAACCTTGTCACACCTCCGTGCGACAACCAAGATTTCCTTGCCCAAGGTAGGCGGGTGCACTCTCACGCGAGCTGCCTTTTGCACTTCACAATCGAACCTGTTCTTCGTGTACGACGGGTGGGTGACTCCACCAAGTCATCAAGACACCCCCTTCGCACAATCGGTTTCACCAATGTTCCACCATGCACCCGGCTTCACCACGTTCCACCATTCTCCAACTTCGCACTGGCGGGCGACTCACCAAGTCTCCACCGTTTACCCTTGCACGACGGGCGAGCGCTCACCCAAGCTACCAAGACACCCGTGCCAAGTCTCACCCAAAACAGAGATATGCGCTACCTCCGTGTAGCCTTGCTTAAGAGCAGGCGCATCACCAAAATCTACGCCTTCCTTTCTTACTACATCCACCTACTAGATCTACGCACTTCTCCTCATGTGATGAGCGAAGTTGTTGATGCCAAATGAGGCTCCACGCTTGCTAGTTTATACGAGTAGCAGGGAGGTCTTGGCTGCCCAGCCGACCTGCCCACACCCTCATTCTCCATTGCAAACATCTCCAAAACATGTGTCAGCCTTCGTCCAAACGCCCACAAGTGTAGTCGGCCTTGCTACATTTGTTGGTCGGTCGTGGGTTGAGCATTGATGCTCCCCATGCTATAAAAACACATCACTCTCCTCCTTTATGCGCATATTATCGCATGACTCATCGCATTTGTAAGTCTGAGCTCGCACTTTGTCAAACTGCGCACCCGAGGGATGAACCAACTCGTCGCACCAACCGGGAGGTCATGCCAAGGACTACAGGTCCTTACACTGGGCAATGAAGCTGCGTGCAGCTCTGCCACCTAGGGCCGCACCGCCACGAGCAGTCGGGCCACGGGCGGCCGGGCGGTTGCTAATAAAATTGTTTTTCTTTAAATAAAAAATGAATTTTGTTAAATATGTTAATTGCATCTTAAAAAAAATTAAAATTGTGAATGTTTC
>APFE031326715.1:0-23971 GCA_000404065.3 Pinus taeda | reverse complement strand
TACGATCTCCGTTTGACGCGTATGATACCTCGTTAGAAAGATCTATCCGAGAAATACCACTTTGGGAAGGGCAACATCAATCCATGGACCCATGTTGCCCCCAGATTTCCCAAAAAAATGTCGTTTAGGGCCTCAAAACGGCTCCAGAAGTTCAGGACCCGAAAAACTGCTGAAAATAGTAAGTTGTGCTACAATTAAGGAAACTGAAAATGCTGAAAGAGACAATGATGGGGGTCCAGATGGGCTTGGTAGGTGGCCACCAATATCCACCTGCATCAGCTCCCACAACACCTTTGATGCCCTGCACACTTTTCTCCATAGTTGCTCCATATCCAACGGCTCCTCCCGACGGCTTGCACCCCTAGCTGGTTCTCCTATCACACCGCTCATGACCTTGGCCCTCTCCCTTGACCATGGTCCCTCGGCCTCTCCCCTTGACCTTGGTCCCTCAACCTCTCCCCTTGTGGTCTAAATACACACTGCACTCCTATCACCGTGCTCCTCCTCCCATCATGTTACAGTGGTGGTGGTATTCGATACCACTGGTTCAATGGAATTATCATGTTCACTCCCACTATTTGACTCTCCTTGACATATAATACCCTCCCCATGTCAACCTTCCCCATATAATACCCTCCCCACATATAACCTCCCCCTTATAACAACTACCCCAAATATTACCTCTGTCCCATAAATATCATATTGCATTTTTTTTTTTGCATTCTTGCCACCAGAACTGCACTTTTTTGCCACCCAGAATATATATATATATATATTATATATATATATATAATATATATATATAATATATATATATATATATATATATATATATAGTATATATATATAATATATAATATATATTAAGTATACATTTTTAAATGCATTCGTTGATATCTATTGTTGGATTAGTTCTCTCTGGGAAAGATAACTATCTAGAATGGTTGCGGAAGATAAAACACACTCTTAGCTTCAATGAGTTGTGGAAATGAGTTTGTGTAGGAGAAAGAGATGATGAATTTGCAAATCCCACCACAGATAAGGTGATTGCCATTTGGGAAAACAAGAACAACAAGGCCTATGCTTTGATTGTAGCATCTATAAATGAATAGGTGAGTCATCATATTTCACCATTTTCAAATGCTTTTGAAGCCTTACATAAGTTGAAGGAACTCTATGAATCACACTTTGAACTTGAAGTTGTCCAATTGATGATTAAATTGTTCAATTGTGAATTGAAAAATGATGACCCTCTTGCTTTAACATTAGAAGTAAGATCTATTATGCATGATATTAAAACCATTGGTGTTCAAATAGACATTCCTCTTATAACTTATGTCAATTCACTATATCCCACTTATTCAAATTATCTTGAGTCATTGCAAGCAATTCGAAACCTCAAGGAGATTACCTTTGACTCCCTCGAGAAGAAGTTTACTAAGAGAGAAGGATTTTGGGAAGAAGACAACTCCTTGGTCTTCTAAAGAAGTTGTGTGTCTTTCACATATAGAGAAGAACCATGCAAAAGATTCTTCTAGAGTAAGAGGTGGTCGAAGAGGAAGAGGAAGAAGAAATTTTAGAGGCAAGGGGGGAAAAAATTTACAAGGAGAAAAGTTTTCTCTTCATTGCATATGTTTCAATAGAGCTAGACATGATGCACACATATGTAAATTAACTTGGGACATAATTGAGCAATAAATAAATGAATCCAAAGGTAAAACCAATGACAAAGAGAAAGGTAAAGCACTTGAATCAGTTCACTATGTTGTGGCACATTGTAATATTGAAGTAACTGAAGAATTTTTTAAACCTTCACTTGCCTCTTAGAAAAATGATCGGTTTCTTGATTTAGGGGGAAATTTCCACATGAAATTTAGAAGATATTTTTTTGAATAATTTACTGACAATGTTGGTGGAGCAGTATACTTTCCAGAAAAATCAAAACTCAAGCCATCAGAGCTTGGCACAATCAGGCTCAAGCTACTTAGTCTTCTAGACTTTCTTCTACACGATGTTTATATCTCCCACAACTGAAGAAAAACTTGTTGTCCTTGGTCCACATCTGCCAGTAAGGACACTCCATTCATATGTTGATGGAAAGGTTGAGGTCATAAATGCATCTTATCTCTCACTTGTCATGACGGGGATAGAAGAAGAAAGACTTTTGAAGTTGCAAGGTACCTCTGGTCATGCACAAAACTTCTCATATAGTTTTAATTATGATGAAGCTACATTTCCAGCAAGTCCTTTATGGCATGCTAGATTTGGAAACTTGAACTATGAAAACCTTCGTATGTTGAAGAAAAGTGGTGTTACTAGTTTCCTACAATTCCTAGGAAACTTAAGCAATGTGATGCTTGTATTCTAGGAAACTTAAGCAATGTGATGCTTGTATTATAGGAAAGCATAACAAAAAATATTTTCATGATTCACATTCCATAGCACATAGAAAACTTGAACTCATTCATTAAGACTTATGTGGTCATATGCATGTTCCTTTTGCAAATGGAAATAAGTATATGATGACATTTATTGATGACTACACCGAAATGTGTTGGGTTTATTTATTGAAGAACAAATTTGATGTTTTTCAAACATTCAAGAACTTTCATGCATGGATTGAAAATGATGCACAATCTCATATTGCCTATATTCACACTGATAATGAAAATAATACACTTCAAATGAATTTGAAAAATATCTTTTCCAGCATGGGATCAAACATCAAACAACTGTGCCTTATAGCAGAACACAGTAGCTGAAAGAATGAACAGGATAATCTTAAATATGGTACTTTCCATGATTTTATTCAAGAATGTAAAATTGATGTTTTGAGTGGATGCAATTCTACGTGTTGTGTATGTAAAGAATAGATGTCCATCTAATTATATTATAACTAAGACTCCTTATAAAATGTGGCATGGCTGCATTCCTTCAGTAAAGCATCTCAGGATCTTTGGTTCCACCTATTATGCCTTGATACCAAAGGAACAAAGAAACAAACTCGGTGTAAAGATTCGTAAGTGTATCTTCTTGGGGTATTCAAATACCTCCAAAGCATACCATCTCTATGATGAAGTGAATAAGAAGTTTATTGTATCTAGATATGTGATCTTTCTTAAATCTTCTAAAGCTGACAATGTTTTTGATCGGCATATTGATCACTTGGATAGATTAAGACATGCAAAATCTTTTCAAGAATTTGATAATCATATTCCACATCTTGAAGGGGGGGTTCCTATACTGGATCAATCTATGGAATCTTCTTTTGAAGCACTCTCTCCCCCACATGAAATTCCAACCAATGATGATACTTTGAGTGATGTGATTGACATAATTGGGAGACTAAATCTTGATTCAGTCCCAACTTAGTCAACTAAGCAGCCTAAGACATCTCAGAAAGGTCCTCCAAAATGGCTAACAAAAACACTTGAAAGTGTTTATCATGATGAGGTTGGAAAGATAGGAACACAAAGTCCAACCAGGAAAAATGGAGGTGAAGTAGATGATTTTGATTCACCTATTGATATGGTGGTTTCTTATAATTGTGAATTGAATTTGTCGACATATTTTGAACCAACTTCCTTTAAATAAGTTGTTTCTCATGATGAATGGAAAGAAGCAAGGCATAAGGAATATGATGCCTTTGATAAATAATGGCACTTGGAAGCTGGTTGATCCTCCATTGGGAACCAAACCAATTGGTTGCAAGTGGGTATACAAGAACAAGTATAAAGATGATGGTTCACTGGACAAGCACAAAGCCAGGCTTGTGGGAAAAGGTTTTGCACAGAAGGAAGGGGTTGATTATGAGGAGAATTTCACCACCACAGTAAAATGGGCTACCATTTGGACACTCTTTGCCTTGGCAACTCAGAATTGTTGGAAATCCCATAAAATGGATGTAAAAATTGCTTTCTTGAATGAATATGTGAAAGAGAATGTTTTAATTTCCCAGCCAGAAGGATTTGTTGTGAAGGGCCAAGAACACAAAGTATGCAAGATTGTGAAATCCTTGTATGGCCTCAAGCACACACTACGAACCTAGTATGAAAATTTAATGGAGCATCTTCTAAAACTCAAGTTCAAACATTATGAACTTGATGAGGCAACTTTGTTTGTTAATAAAGTTAGAAAAAAATTGTATATCTTGTGGTATATTTAGATAGGGAACAATGAGAGCTACATTGCATCCATAAAGAAAGAATTGAGGAAAGGTTTTGAAATGAATGACTTGGGCTATGTTCACTACTATCTTGGTATTGAAGTAACTCAACATCCGAAGTTTATATTCCTCTCTCAGAATAATTACATTAGAGATTTGTTGAAAAGGTTTGGCATGGCTAACTACAATCCTTTGAATACTCCAATGGAACAGAACTTGAAGCTTACATCCATTGAAGGAAAATAATTTGAGGAAGCAATAAAGTATATGCAGCTAGTAGGAAGTCTCAACTACCTGACTACTACCACACTGAACATTTCATTTGCTGTTGGAATCCTCTCTAGGTTTATGCAAAATCCTTGTGAGGGACATTTGTTTGCTTCAAAAAGAGTTCTAAAGTACTTGAAGGGAACTCAAGATTTTGGACTCAAGTATATATATTTGGGCGACTTTAGCTTGATTGGATACTCTGATTTAGACTTCGATGGAGACAAATAAACTAGGGTATCTACTTCAGGTTATGATATGAGTCTTGGATTAGGAGCTATCTCCTAGAGGTCACGTAAAAAATCAATTCCAGTAGATTCCAAAATAGAGGAAGAAAATGTGGCAACAACTGAAGCAACAAAGGAATTTGTGTGGCTAGGGAAAATTCTAGAATATTTGCAGGTGAAACAAGTGCATTCAACTCCACTCATGATTGACAACACTTCTACAATAAACTTGGCCAAGAACCTAAAGTTCCATGATCGAACAACACACATCAATGAAAAATACCATCTAATTCGACATCATGTTGAGGCCAAGACAATCCATCTATGCCATTGTTCCACAAATGAGCAGATTGTAGACATCTTCATCAAAGCTCTTGGAAGAGAAAAGTTTGAAAGATTCAAAATAATGGTTGGACTCACCAACATCCCTACATATTAAGGGGGGGAATGTTGAAACCTGATCATTGCAAAATAGTGTGAATATAAAATAAGGAGAATAGGAATAATAAGAGACATTGAGAGGTGAAGCTCAAGGGTCTCTCCCTCCATGTATATATCCATGAGGAATCTTAATGCAAAAACATAATTTGCATTGTGGAGTTACCTTCTGGCCTGAAATATTTCATTTGAAAGGTCATTTGTTGAGATGATCCAGGTAGATATTGGGTCCCACCTGCCTATTCCAATTGAATCCCCAACACTATTTTCCATTAGTTTCCTATTTTTCAGCATAATTTCCTATTTCGGTAGTTTTTTATTTTTGGCAGTTTTCGAGTCTTGAAATTTTGAAGCCATTTTGAGGCCCTAAATGGCATTTTTTGGGGAAACGAGAAAAGACTCAAGTTTTAATTTTTTTTTTTTCCTTGGATTTACCTTTCTAATGGGCTATTATGTATACCAAATGGAGGTCGTATACTAAAGTTATGACCTAAGGAAGTTGATGTTCCAACTAACCCCATTAGGGCCCATACCTTTTGGGACTTCATATCCTAGGGTTATGTTTTTGGATGTTTAGGGTTTCTCATTATTTATTCATGATGAAAATACCTTCAAACCTCATTGTAGCACAATTAAGAAGGAATGTATGTGTCACATCTCTTCTTATAGATAAGCTACCATTGCCCAAGATAATTTGCTTTCATTTGGCATGTAAACAATTTTCAACATTTTCTTTTTATTAATTGAAGTTCAATTTCATGGTATCTCTGTGTTTCATTTCATTCCTTCATAAATTTGGATTAGTGGAATTAGAGCAGTCTTCTATTTCTTTGTTTTTCTGTGCATGTCCCCAACGAGGTTAGGGTATAAGGTGTTTTGAAAATGGCACCAAGAAATATTCTAATTTAATTTTCCCTTGATTAAATTAGAAGAAAATTATAATTCCGTCTCTCACGATAACTTCTATGCATTAACTAAGTTATTTTGACTTATTTGGTTTAGTTCATTTGAGTTGAGGATATAACTTGAGTCATGTAGAGTGGTTCCTACTTTTTAGGAGCACTAGTTGAGTTTATTTTGAGTTGTAATTAATTAATTCTGTTTATCTAAGTTAAATTCAATTTAACTAGTTCCAACTTTTGGAGGAACTAGTGGAACGTCAAAGTGTGGAAGTGGAACTTGAATCACACTCAATGATCATCTATAGAACTGATAGATAAAGCATAAATAACTCATGCATGTGTGGACTGAGAGTTACCCAGTTGAGATTGGAATTCAATGGAAGTGTACTATCAGTTGTATAATCATCCAAACTATATAGGTGGTGCATGAAGTCAGAGGAAGGCCCTCGATAAATTACACAGTATTGGATGTGGATTTCCCTAATTAATAGGGGATAATTACCCAAGAAAATAGTGCAAGGAAATAGGGACTTGGGCAAGCCAAAATTTGGTTAAGTATTGGCCTAGGCTTGTCTAAGAAGTAGTGAGACACATAATGCAGAGGTTTCTCAGGATTGAGAAAAGCATTGTAATATTCTCATATTTTCTAACGCGGGGTTTTTAGCTGTGGATTTCCCCAGCAAATCATTATATAATGTGTTGATTGAATTCTTTCTCTTGTATGCTTCATTATTTCATTATCGTTTAAATTGGTTTCCGCAATTGGTAGAGTAGATTCAAGTCTATTGTTTTAGAAAATTACAATTAGCAGTTTGAATCTATAAGGAATTTCTACATGATATAAGAGCTAAAATCACTATAGAAGAGAAGAATACAAGTTTTTTTTATGAAGGTGAATCAAATTTGCAAATCTATTCTCCAGGACTAGCAGCAGGATCAGGAAGTCGTTCTATGGATTGAGACTTGAGTATGCCCTTGATGGAAGTTCAAATTACATAGCTTGAAAGGATAGGTTGGAAGCAGTGTTGGAAGATAATGAGCTGAAGGAGTCCATGGACAATGATATTCCTAAACCTCTAGCAGATGATGTTCAAGATCTAGTGGCCTGGAAGAATAATATATCAAAGGCAAGAAGAATCCTACTAGAAGGTTTTCGAGATCATATTGTCTCGAACCTCCATGGAAAGGAAACTCCATATGTAATGTGGAAGGATTTGACAGGCTTGTTTTAGAACAACAATGACCACAGGGAGCTGGGACTAAAGGAAAAGCTCAGGAAAATCAAGATAGAGAAGGGTGACACAACACCAAAGTACTTGACCAAGTTCACCCAATGTCAGGATAATCTTGGAAGTGTTAGTGTTACAGTTTTTGAAGATGATATGGTCACCCTAGCACTTCTATGACTTCCTAAGAGCTAGAAAAGCTACCAAGATTCGGTAAATGGGAGGGAGAAGCTATTAGAGTGGGAGAGTTTTTGGTCTAGCTTGGGGCAAGAGGATATTCAGCGGAACACTAGAGATGGATCCTCATCCAAGCATGATGCTGAGGAGAATTGTGCCTTGGATAGAAAGGCAAAGAAAGGGAAATGGAAATCATCCTATTCCAAATCATATTCTGGTCAGGCAGGAAAGAAGAAGGACTTGTCAATCATTAAAATCTTTCATTGTCATGAGCTGTGACACTATGCCACAATTTTTCCATACAAGAAGGCTAGAAAGAAGCTCTCAGGAGGAGTGGCAGGTGAAGGTCTTGCTTCACAATTCAAGTTGGATTTCACCCTCATCGCATGCATGGTGTCATTGATGATGGGTAGTGTGTGGTACCTGGATAGTGAAGCCATAAGTGGAGCCTCATTCCATATGACTGACAACAAAAAATTATTTAGTGGCTTAGAGGAGAAGGACCTCTAGATGCATATCGAGATGGCAGATGATGTAAGGTATAGTGCAACCGACATTGGTACTGTTGCTTTTTAGAGGGAGTCAAGTTCTCCTCACACATTAAGATATGTGATGTATGTTCCAGGTCTGAAGAAGAATTTAGTTCAGTTGGTATGTTGGAAGATCATGGCTACGATGCCATTTTTAGAGAAGGAAAGGCATTCCTTCATCACATAGCCATGGAATAGGTGAAGAAGATCTGGGTTCGGGTGAAGAAAATCTACAACTTGGATGTAGAAGACTGTGCTGCTTTTAGCACGAAATCAAAGAAGGGATAGAGCCAAGACATCGGTGATTTATGGAATAGAAGATTGGGGCATCTACACCATAGATCTTTAAGGATCACGCAACAAATTTCTACAGGAATTACCAAGGCTTGATCCTGATCTCTTCAACTACCAAAATTAACGAAGATCTTTTACTTATGTGATGTTAGCAGAATTGCATATGAAAGAGTATAATACAACCACATGTGCATTTTGTAAAGAAGATGAAACATAATAACAATCATCAAATCGAAGAACACAAAAATATTGATAACGAAGTTCACCTAGTGTGGGTTACGTCAATGGTGGTGAGGTTGCTTCATTAAGTGTTGCAAGATGATGATGAGTACATAGTACATTCAATGTCATTACAAGGATAAATTTCCTCAACCAAAGTACCATGGCTCTCCACGAGACGTTCTCCCTATATGAACTCTCACTTAAATGGGCCTTCCTTCAACATGACAAGCTAATAAATTCTCATAAGATGTGCCATCCAAGTATCCCTCAACATAATGGTAATCAGGGATCTCAAAAACCAAAACATCATCTCAACAAATCGGAAGAAAAGTATGACATAAATGCATCACATACCTCCACTTTCGAGGATGGCCAAAAAATGAAAATATCAGCTGATGAAATGGACTACACCATTGAATTTGTGGCACGGAATCATGTCAAACGACTATAAAATTTTCCCCTTTCTGACACTGTCAAATTCTCAACCCTCAGGAATCTTGAAGATTCTCCCAAAGATTCCCTCCTAAATATGGCCAAAAAATCCACTGCTCGGTTGAAGATTCTGAGCACACCACTGCACTCCCTATGAAATTCTGTGAAAAATTACTATAAAGTCAGAATCATTCCACATCTATCAAAACTCAGCTTCCAAGGGAATATTTTAGATTCCCCAAGATTCTACCAAGATTCCTTGTTGTTGTATGCCCGAATTTCTACTTCTCAAATGGGGAAACAGACCACACCATTGGACTCATAGTAAGAAAACATGCAAAACTAACTATGAATTTGTCCAATATCATCATCGACACCTCTGGCCCTCTAAGGGAATCTTTTCAGCATCTCACATATTCCCTTGCTCATGGTTCCCCACCAAAAGGAAGCTCAAGGTTCCGCGCCCTCCATCCTCCGCCCATTGGTTTTTCCCCTGATCGAATGAGTAGAACATTTCATATATATTTTGGTGGGTGGCCATTTCAATGTATAGACCATTAGCCTAATGGTTTTCTCACAACTGGCAAGTCATTGGGCCATGGGAAACTAGGGATCGATTCTCCCAAATGACATAATTCTGCAAGTTGCGGTTTAACATTTTTTGGTGCATTTTTTTTTGTTCAAGGGTTGTAGGATAGGTAATGGCCCTCAACCCGATTAAAGTGTTGTAGTGGCATGTCATAATAGTGGCGGGGCAGTTTGTTGATTGGTTACATTGGCGTTACATTTTATTTTGGGGTTACCTATTGGGGGCCGATCCACGTGGGTCCGGTGGGTTCAACCCCCATCGACTCCCTTCCATGCAGTGCCATGTCATTTGAATATGGCATATAATCGTTGGGCAAGGTTTGAGTCACTCGTAGCCCCAAACCATTATATCACTTTTTTTTAATATTTAATACAACAATGCAGTTTGGGGGTGGCGACCCCACCCTATTATAATTTTTATTATATTATATAGATATATAATTATATTTATATTATATATATTATATATAATATATATATAATATATATATTATATATAATCATATATATATATATATATATATATATATTATTATATATATTATATATATATAATATATATATATATATATATTTAAATATATATATATATATAATATTAAGACCCATTAGTCAAAAACCATCGACCAAAAAAAAGGGTTTTTAGACAAATTAATTTGGTGACAAATTCACCCATTCCGATGGTTGGATTATGCGCGTCGGGACTCTACCGATTTGTTGCCTCGTTAGGACTGTCGCTTGTCCATGTTTGACCTAAAATTTGAACAACCATAACTTGAGAATACAAACTCGGATTTGAGTGTCATTCTCACCATTGGAACCAAGACGATGACCACTACAATTTGGTTCTGGTTTCACTTCACTCTGAGGAGTTTGTTTTTTCATATATTTCTATATTCTAAGCATCTCTAGAGCCACCTATATCAAGGGTGCACTACATCAGCATGGTAAATGGAAAGGGTGTACATTGAGCAAGTACACCAAAGCCACATTTCATGATAAGGATAGTTGAGTACAAGTGATCCTTGAAAGAGTTCATTTAGATGTGTGTGGACTGTGCTTGATAGCCTCTATGGCCAAGCACATCTATTATGTGATATTTGTAGATGATTTCTCACATAAGTGTTGGATATTCTTCATGCAAAAGAAAGACTAGACGTTCTCAAAATTTTGTGAGTTAAAAGAATTTGTTGAGAAAGACACAAGAAGGAAAGTGAAGGCTCTCAGGAGTGACAATGGTGGAGAATATGTGTCGAATGAATTCAAGAAATTATGTGCATCAAAAGGCATTCAACGAGAGTTAATAGTAACCCATAACCCATAGTAGAATGGGGTTGCATAAAGAAAGAAAGAAAAGTAATGTGGGAGTTGCATGAGCGATATTGCATGATTAGGGTCTACCATTGCACTTGTGGGTTGAAGCATGCAACAATATGGTATGTGTGTAGAACATGATTCCTCATCAAATTCTTGGGATGAGCACACTAGAAGAAGAATTTTCATGAACCAGATGTGGTCAGCTTCAGAATATTTGACTCATCAATTTACTATCATGTTTACAAGGATGCATAGAAAAATCTAGAACCAACAACTGAGTTGGGCATATTTGTGGGGAACACTAATATACCTCACAACTATCGGGTGTAGATTGCATCTCATGGGATGACAATGGTTCATAGAGATGTGAAATTCAATGAAGTGAATACCATGCAAATTTCCCTTGAGCGGGAGCTTCAGTTTCATGCATATGAGGAGATTTTAGCTCCAAAGGAAGAACCTCAAGATGTTGTGGAGCATCCTCAAGCATAATAGCAGACAGTGGAAGCACCCACTCATGCAGAGACATCTAGAGATGGAAGAAAGTGCATCAAAGAGCTTGACAGGTTGATGCATGATTCTAGAGAGAATGTGGGAGCACCCACATCATAACACAGGCAGAGGAGGTCACCAAATCATCACACTTGCTACATGGCTCTTATGAGAAAGAGCATAGATATTGAGCCATCCTAATTTGGGGAATAAGTGCAAAAACCGTATGGGTTGATGCCATGATATAGGAGTATGACTCCATTATTAGGAACAGTGCATGGGAAGTTGTCCCAAGACCAGAGGACAAGTCATTTATATGATCCATGTGGATATACAAGGTGCAACAAGGAGAATATGGGAGTGTCGAGAAACACAAGGTCATATTTGTGGCCAATGCAGTTTCTTAGGTGGAGGGAATCGATTATGAGGATACCTTTTCTCTAGTAGCAAGATACTCTTCAATCAGATATATTCTAGCACTTTCAGTGCAGGAATTGAAGATACATCAAATGGATGTGAAAATAACTTTCCTCAATGGAGTGATTAAGGAAGAGGTGTACATAGAGCAACCAGAAGGATTTGAGACCTTTGACAAAAATTCACATGTGTATAGAATCAAGCAAGTGTTGTACGGATTGAATGGTGTACCATGTGGTTGGTACACTACGATCGAAAACTATTTCACTGGGTTTGGATTCACCAAAAGTGAAGTATATGCAAACCTTTACCATATTGTGGTTGAAGGTAAATTATTGATTATATTATTATATGTTGATGATGTAATTCTACTAGGTGATGAGAAGCTAATAAAATCTTGCAAAGAATATTTGGCAAGAGAATTTCATATGAAAGACATGGGGCTCTTTCATTATTTCCATGGTTTGGAAATTTGGAAAAGAGATGGCGAATTGTTTGTCTTTGAGGGAAAGTATTCCAACAAGATACTAAAGAAGTTTCACATGGGGAGAAGAAAACCCAAGGATACTCATCCAGTAGGGAATTGGAGGAAGGAAAATGTTATTTCAGGCAAAGTGGTAGAAGCTACCATTTACAGGAAGTTTGTGGGTTAACTTACGTACTTGGTGAACACACGACCAAACATGTGTTATGTAGTTAACCAACTTAGTAAAGTAATGGTTAATCCAACCAAACTCTATTGGAAGGCATCCAAACATGTGTTGATATACCTCAGAGGCACCACTCATTTTGGTCTTTGGTACAAATGAACAGAGGGAGTGAAGATGCAAGGCTTCACAGATGCAGAATGGGTAGAGTCAATCATAGAGGAAGAGAACATTACGTGGAATCTTTAGTATTAGGTCAACAAAAATTTCTTGGTACAACAAGAATCAGAGATCAGTTGCACTCAGTTCACTAGAAGCAGAGTACACAATTGCTAGTCTAGCATCTTTTGATGATATTTGGATGAGGAAGATCCTTGTCTAGTTATTTGGTCAACAAATGGATCCTACAGTGATTTACTATGACAACTAGAGTTGCATCAAACTCTTGGTGAATCCAGTTTTTCATGATAGGTCCAAGCATATCGACATCCAGTACCACCATCTCATAGATTGTGTGTAGAGGAAGATCATGATGTGATAGTACATTCCTACAGAGGAATAGGATGTAAACATCTTGAAGAAGGCACTTTCAAGAGGAATGTCAAGTTCCATAGAGGCAGGACCAACGTATCTGATAATCCCTTTCTTACTGAGAGGGAGCGTTGAAAATGACACCAAGAAAGATTCTAATTTAATTTTCCCTTGAATTAAATTAGAATAAAATTGTAATTCCACATCTCATGACAACTTGTACTAGTTAACTAAGTTAGTTTGACTTAGTTGGTTCAGTTAATTCGAGTTGAGGGTCTAACTTGATTCATGTAGAGTGGTTCCTACTTTTTAGGAGCCCAGGTTGAGTTTATTTTGAGTTGTAATTAATTAATTCATTTTATATGAGTTAAATTCATCTTAACTAGTTCCAATTGTTGGAGGAACTAGTGGAAGGTCAAAGTGTGGAAGTGGAACTTGAACCAAACTCAATTATCAACTAGAGAACTGATAGATCATCCATAAATAACGCATGAATGTGTGAACTAAGAGTTACCCAGTTGAGATTAGATTTCAAGGGTGGTTTACTATTTTTGTATAATCATCCAAATTATACAAGTGGTGCATGTAGACAGAGCAAGGCCCTTGATGGATCGCATAGTATTTTATGGGAATTTCCCTAATTAATAGGGGCTAATTACCCAAGGAAACATCGCAAGGAAATAGCGACTTGGGTGTTATCAGATTACTTAAGTTTGAATTTTCTTTAATGTTGACAATTATAGTGTTAGCGAAATTTTTGTAATAAACAAGAGATAATGTTGATAATTTGACTATTGATGCTTTTGTGAGTACATTATATTTTTTAGAAAAATACACTAACAATGGGAGTGTCAGTGTTACTGGGTATTCGCTGATAACTGGGGTATTAGTGCCAAACTTGAAATTTGAATTTTCAATTTTTGAAATGCATTGACAATTCCACATTAGCAATGAAATAATAATTGCCCAGTCATGCCACGATAAATATAATGGTGAAAGGTACACATTGAAAACACAATTTTATGTCATCAAAGAGGTATGATGTCATTTTGTAATTATAGAAGGATTAAAAAATTATTTCACACAATCAGTTATTATACGTGAAACACCATTGTTTTTTCCTGCACATTAATTTCACCATTTCATTTGTAAATTTTGTTAGCATAATCACTGGAAAGCTATTCGATTCAAGCTACTCGGTAGAGATATAGGATCGAATCGTGGAGCCTAATCTTCTAAATTTACATACTGTAAAGGTAATGGGGAAAGGAGGGAGGCTAAACATAAATAAATTGAAAGTTCCTGACCTTCTATATATTTACCCAAATATTCATCAACATTTTCGACAGGTTGGGTGGGAGGAATGTTTCCGACGATGCACCATTTTCCATGACAAGGTTGCTCAAGCATTTTCCTAGGGTTTCGAAGATTAGTGTGTGGAGGTTGGAGGCATTTAGTTTCACGTGATAGAGGAGATGGTTGCAGAGGTCAAAGATCTGCCTACAAATGGAGAAAAGGTATTTAGAAGCCATGTCTTAGCTAGGATCAATGTCCCATTCTTCCTAAAGGTTGAGTTAAAGGAAAGAAATTGGAAAGTAGGGATGCAAAGGTCTTTGTTAGAAGAAAAATGGCATGGGATGCTATGCATTACCTAGTCATATTTCACATGTGAAGGGTGTTTTAACCAGGTAAAATTATACCATTTCCATTTCTTAGATCATCTAACAAAACAAGTAAGAATGAATACACATGGTTGCTCAGGTTCAAGCTAGAATGGACCCATATCTACATTTCATCTATCACAAAGATTTAATTAAGTTATTAATTTAAAATAAATTGGAAAGAGATGGAAGAATGTGGATTCATTTCCTGTTCTGGGGAGGGTTTCAACCCCTCCCCCAAAATCCAAACAAGGAAGAAGAGAACCAAACAAGTCAAAACCACTCAGGAAGGAACCTCCTCTCCTAGCACTCCCACTGCACAAACAAATATCCAAAATAAGGAAGACAAACCCTCACATTTTGTTCCTAAAATACCCAATATCTATTCTAGATGAAGTGATAGGATTAGGAAGATACAGTCTGCTAAAGACCCTCCTATTGTGAGTTTCCCGCATGCTAAAAATATACCTACTAAAGGTTCCCCTATAGAAAGCCAACCACTAGATTAAAACAAGGGAAATAAGGCTTACTATAACCCTATCATTAAGAAGTTCTAGCCGAATAAGCACCCACCCTATTTGAAATGTTCAAAGGAGTAAAATACCTCACTCCTAACCCTTAAACAAATTGATGTTGAAGATAAAGTTGAAGACAAACCTGGAATTTTCCATAGAGGTCATAGACATGGACAATGTTCCACCAAAGAACCTGACTATAAATAAAGGGAAAGCTACAAGTTTAAAGATTTCTAGGAAAAAAGAGGTTGCTAAGAAGAAAATCCCCATGGAAAGCAAACAGAGCAAGAGGAAGAGGATGGATAAGGTGGACGTTTTATTAGAATCAGTCAGTACCCTCAGCTGAGAGGTTGGTAGCTATCTTTTTCATTTTTTATCTTTCAGTATCAGAGTGAGTTTTTTATCAAGAAAATGTCATCATATAAGCACAGGAAAGCATAGGAGATCATTGTTATTTTCATTATAAGCGTATTTTGTAGAGAAACGTCGATATTTTCATTGTCAGTGCATTTCGGAAGAACAACTTGAACGAAAATGCTGACAGTCAGCGCGTCAGTGAAATCATCAGTTCCAACATCTAAAGGGTTGACATGCCATTATTAGCGATTTGCAGTAGGGATATCTGAGAAGGAAGGAGCTACAATAGAAGCCCATTTTTGAAGGATGACAAGGTGCGATCTACAATGAGGGAAGCACAACCATGATACATTTTCTTAGCCCCATTTTTAGCATAATTTTCATTGAGTTGTTTTGATTTGAAAAAAACATTATATGTTTAATGATATTCTTAGATCCACGTACCTAAGAGATATACTACTATTATTGTATTACTGTAATTAATTTTGAGCTACAAAACCATTTCAATTATTGTATTATCTATATAAGAAAATACTATAGAAGAATAATGGGTTGGAGTTTATTTGAAATATAGTTTTACTTGTGTATTATTGAGAAGATCTTAACAAAAAATATTGATGACCAGTTTACAAAAATTCTTCTGTTATGATTCCATGTTTGTCTTTTCTCCATTTTATATTTTCTCATGTATGAAATAATGAGTGTTTTAAAATGGGATTCATATGTTTATGCTCCTTTTTCTTTATTCTCAATAATTTAATAAATGTTGTTCACTAAACCATTGCACTAACTTCCTTCATTTTCTTCCAAATTCCTTAAAGTGTCAAAGGAATTATCACTACCCTACTTTTTTGTTTTTCTCATTGAAACTCTAATTATATAAAGCCTGATGGGGTCAAAATCCATGCCCAATGGTAGTATTTTCATAAATTCCAACCAAATTCAATGATTCTTTGAGAAATATGGCCATAAGTCTCAATTGAAAACCTTCTACTATAGTGACCTTGAGTAGTTGAGTTTAGGGAGAGATCCCTTTCCAGGTTTAAGGGTCTGATTTCAACCTCAAAGAGGATCAAGGTTACTTATATTTTTACCTACGACAAGGGTTTTCTCTAAGAGATAACATTTTTGGTGTTGTTTCTAGGGAGTGAACGACATATTTTTCTGAAATTATTTTATTGTTTAAGATGAAATCTCTCAGGGCAAACAAAGATTTGTATATCATTTTGGTTGCAAGGTGTTTGCTCTAGTGACTCCAAACTATAATATGAAGTGTTCTTATTGATGAAGTTCTGGCTCACAAAGGAGTCCATACTCAGAGGAACCCTGATCCAAATCCACTCCAGATTTTGTTGAGTCCAAAAAAATTGTTCAAGAAGAAAGCTCGAAAGGAATTAGGTACAATTCACTTAGAAATGTCATATTCTCTACCTACAAAGGTTGAATATCTTTAGGATTTACTGTTAGATATTAAATTTGAAAGTAATTTACTCAGATCTAAGTCTGAAAGTAATCACTATTTGCCTCAACCACTCCTCTATCTTCTATGGGTGTCCATAATCCCATTTTATCAACTGTTATCACAGGAGTCTCAATGCCTTTGACATCTGTTGTCCAAACTCCTGTTGTCAATGTAATTTGATATCACAACCCTATGGCTTCTAGATATGCACCTTTAAACCTTCAAGCTCTAATACATGACCTCCCCTTGAATTATGGAAAACACTTGATCCAGTTTGATGGCACCGGGCTTACAAAACTCAACAACATTTACACAAGCTTAATGAATTTATTGATTTAAAGGAGGTTGACCATGAGGACATCAAATTGAGAATTTTTGCACAAAGTTTGTTAGGAGAGGTAAAGAGGTGGTTTATATCCTTACCTATAGCAAGTATCAATAATTTCCAACAGTTTGAACAAATATTTTTCACCAAGTGGGAGGTGAAGAGAAATCCCCTGCATATTTTAGTTGAATATGAAAGTTTAAAAAGGAATCTAAGGGAGTCAGTTCAAGAATTCACAACCAGATTTAGCATAATTTATAATTCAACTCCAGCTAAGATAAAACCTCCTCCTGGATTAGCCTTTTTGCATTATCCTAATGGTTTTGATGCCAGAATGGCTTATCACTCTAAGAGAGAAATCCTGCCACTTTATAAGCAATGCAAAGTAATGCAATTAGGTTATAAGAAAATTTGTTCACCAAGAAGGAAAAAATGAAAATTGAGAGGAGAGTGGTGTTTAAAGAAGAATCATCTTCTTCACCCAATGTGAAATTTGATATGATACTGAAGACAAAGGAAAAAAATGGTTGATAAGCTAACTCCTTCCAAGCCTAAAAATCAACCTTAGGTGAGAAATTTGAACTTCAGGAGACCTTAAGGTGCTCATAATCATCCAAGAGAGCATAAGGGTACTGAAGATCAATAAGTTGTTGTTCGACCTCCATTTCGAGAGGGGTTTGTTGATGAGGACTTGATTGAGGAAGAATATCATCAAATTGGATATTTTGATCATAAAGAAACACAAGTGTTTTCTACAAAGGAGGAGCATGATATTTCTGTCTGGTGCTCAAGAGAAAAGGATAGCATTCACATTTGTGATTCGGTAGTTTATCAATAGGGTTATAAAAATGCAGTAAACGATTTTGAGAGGTAGTTGTTAGCAGTGTTGGGCCCACTAATATTTAGGGGATCTCCCCAGTAAGAAGTCCCAACCAGACCTTAGACCGTTTGGAGTAGGAGTCCCAGCAGTGGGTGGTAATGTAGTGCCTTGACCGCAGTAGCACGAAAATATAAGTATGATGACTTTGGGTGGAAGAAAGTGTGTGAACTTGTAGCGAGTAAAGTGAGGTGCATGGGGATTCCAACACAGGAAGGGGAAAATGAAGTGTGCCCCTTAGAAGCCTGTAATAGTACATAGCCTCAAAGGAACACATGAGTGTAATGACATCATAAGCTGAAATATGAAATAGTCCACAAAATAAAGTGACGGTTTAACCCAACAACACGCATTCAAGAAGATTCATACAATTGCATACAAATTAGTTCATAATAAAATGTGTAATCTAAATAACATACATTGCTAAAGCAACTAGAATAGTCCAACTACATTAACAACATATGCATGAAAGCATGTTGTATTATATATTATTATTATAAGTGTAAGTTCCATCCATACATACGCCATTGACAACCACTAGCCCCAATAGTGAAACATTACATTCAAGGACACATACTCCTCTAAATAAGTATACTGACTTTATGTTGTGGAGAAGTCAAGGTTCATCACAATACCCCCAATAATTCTCTAAGCCTAAGCCTATCCAAAAGCTTGGTTCCCAAAATCTTGCTCTATGAGTTATGAGATTCTATTTATAACAAAGGGTGGGGTGACCTTTGAAATTCTCCTTTGTGACTCTTTGACTACCCTCATGACTCTTCAACTTCTTTAAAAATAACTCATTACATTACGTAATGAATATTCACATTCCACTAATGGCACTTGGAATTTCACTTAAAACATATTTATAAATAATATACATTTTCCACATGTACCCATCTAAGACAAAATAGGCTAGAGACAACCTAACAAGACAAAACATTATGACTCAGAAGTTTGGGGAAAGACCAAATCGACAACCTCCACTTGATTATTCTCAGTGACATATTGATACCAAGCTTAGTACTATGCTATGAAGTCCCCAAACTACTTGATGATGTCTTTTGGATAGCAGACTATTGCCTCAATAGCTTCTGGGTATCTGGTTTTGGAAACTTCGTCCAACTCATCCTTAAGCATGTGCAACATGGTCCTGACCATGACAGGACCACTAATGTATTTTTTCATGTTTTGTGCACTCAACTCCAAGTCATCACTGGTGGCCTCGCACCTTAGCTACTCCATGCGCCTATTGATATCTAGTTGGACTTGGTTCTTATGCTTAGCTTCGGTGAGGGAACCGATTGATAGTATCCTGTGCGTTCTCACCATGACATCCAAAATCTTATACAATCATGCATATGAAGTCTATATGCTGCTGACAAATGTGGTGAGCTACTCATCGTTCTGGATTAACATCTGGATCCTTGCTTTTTCTAGCTCTACCTATGGCTTCATCATATTTGGCAAGTGAAGTAGTTTTCCCTTGTACCTCTTTGTCCATTCTTGCACATGGGCGATAGCAGCATGTATTTCCATGTGAATTTGGAAATCCTCCTGCTTCATTGCTAAAATCCATAGATGGACAACTAACTTATGCATGGTGACAAATCCATCATAGAGTTTCTGCATGGTGGCCTCAAGAGTTTATACTTCAGCAAGTATTGCTTTCCTTATCTCTACCATTGTAGAACTTGCATATTATTTTTCCTTATGCCTGGGTGCCTGCAATTTCTTTGCCATCTATTCATTCTCTACTAACAAGAACTTGACATTTGAGCTTGTGGCATCGACCATGGAAAATGGATGCTTTATGACATCTGACACTATCACCATTTCCTTCATAAATTCAAGTGATATGTGATCATCCAGGAAATGCTTCTCTATGCCTATACAATCTTATGTAACAACTCCTTGAATGATAGATTGTACACATCCATCACGGGATCATCATTAAGGAGACCAGTCTCTCCTTGCTCGCCGACACTGGTTTTGATACTGGAGGTTGTGGAGACTAAGGGGTGACCTCGGGTGTATGCAGCATGAGGTTAGTTTCTTGATCCTTTGCTTCATCCACCAACTCCATGTATGTCCCTTCCATTAATTTCTCAATCTGTTGAGGAAGCTCCTGATCCTGCATCTGCTCACCCTCTTCTTTAGTTGCTAGTTATTCTGACTCCTCAACTTGTATGGGATCTTTTTCCTCTGTCATCGTGCCTTGCATTTCATCTTCTTCCTATTTCTTCTTCTCTTACCTCTCTCTCCTTCTTAGCTCTTTCTCTTCCTTCAATTTCTTCTCTGTTTCCTGCAACTTCCTTTCTGCTTCCTCCAACCTTTTTTTTCTTTCTTCCTTCACTCTGCCCTCTTTATACATGGTTTTCTCTTTGCCTCTACTACCAAAGTTTCTTTCTCAATGAGAGGATCCTCTTTGAGCTTATAGCTTTTCTCAACCTATGTGTTCTCAACAATCTTCCTCTTACCCTTGTCCTGCGTTGATTTGTTGCTTATTGCTTTTGTTGTTGCTTCCTACGGTGCTACTTCTTGCAAAGTAGCCTTCCATGTTGTGGATATACTGACCAGTAAATTGAGCTTTGAGTAGTTGTAACAATAACTCCAAGGTTCATCCTCTACCCAATGACATGTCCCATGGATCCATGGATAGTACACCTTTGCAAAATGGTTCTTGCAAATACCGTGGGGATCATACGGATTATAGCCTTTGGTGTCGAACTTGAACTTCACTATCTCCTTAGCTTCGACATCCACATCCTTCAAGCTCTTAATATCATACAATATGATCTAAAAAAGAAGGGTGAGCCATGGTTCCTTCCTCTTCCTGTGTAGTCCTATTGATAACCCTGTGGAGAGGTGATATGCGACCTCTTGCATGACTAGCTTGTTGAAGCATACCTTGGTAGAATATGCAGAGGCTTCTCTTCGCCAAACATCCTTATGAAGGTGACACCAGGTGAGGCATACCAATCTACAATGTTAAGTATCGCTTCCATCATTTCTTGGGACATGCAAGGTGGATCCTACTCAAAGGTCAACTTGTACACTAGGATGATGAAATGGTCAGCTAGCCTCGCCATACCTCCTTAGTAGCTACATTCATAAAGAAACTTGAAATAAATGTTCACGACAATCTCTTTTGTTGTCCCTGTCCAAGCCATGCCAGTAAACTAATGTTGGGCATAGATTTCATCAAGTAAATATGTAGACATGTAAAACCTTGCCTGCTCACCCTTCAGTGGATTCTAGGCATTAGTCACATGGATTTTCAACTTAAGAACCAATTGATCCAACCAATTGAATGGCCTTCCATCATTTACCAACTGGTCCAACACAACCACCCAATTTTTCAGAAGGGTCTCTATGCTCTCTTAACTATATAGTTCACATGCAAAGATGATCAAGAAATGGTAGGCCTTCCTGGGTGACTTTGTCTTGTGAACATGAGTCTCTATCACTCTGAACTTTAATGAATATTTCACCCATTACTTTAAAATATCTCTTGTGTTCACAAAGTTGTGGGTGGCATAGAAAAGTGAATCCATGTGGTTCACCAACTGAGGTAAATGATATATTTGTTGATAATTCTCTACCCTGAAGGTGGCAAGCTCTATCCCACTAGCACTGCTTAATGTCATAGTCTCTGAATCATTGTGTGAGACAATTTAGTAAATGATGTTTGCACATGGGAAGGTGGGGAACCTACATGCAACCTTGTGTAAGCTAGGCTGGTGGACACTAATATAAACATGTTGATCCTTTAAGTCTTCCTTGAAGTCCCCTACAAAGATATCCTTGATTTCCTACGATCTTAACTTCATGCCCTTCTCAATGAACAACCAAGTGTCTATATAAACTAGCAAAATTCAATGACACCTACTCAACTGCTTCCCTAGTGTTATTATCAATAGTATCCTTTGACGTAGCTCTCTTGGAAGCCATGCTACCTATAACTTCTAGAGAGTATCTCAACAACTGTTGTACCTAGAGATAGAGAGGACACTCATGGCATGCAAATGTTAGCTTGAAACCAAAATCACTTGAAGAACATGCCAAGCAACAAACTAGGAAACTGCTGGGAAGGATTGTGCAATATTGGCTCTCAGAGGTGACTAACTACTAGCTAGAAATGCACATTGCTTAGTACCAATAGTTAGTGGGGAGATCTTGCTGACTAGAACTACGAATGTGCAGTTTAGTCTGGGAACAGGCCAAGAGAGACTATGCATTGTGTAGTCTCAATGGCCAAGGCTTGGGGATGGCTTCTAGAACTTCATAGTGCACAGTTGGAGCAAGGCCTAGGCAACCTTTACGCAATTCCAGAAGCCAAGGCCGAGGCCTTTAGATCCAAAAATGTGGAGTGCATGCTTGGGAAGATGAGATTTGGGCCAAGGAAGCCAATATCTTCCCAAGGGAAGTGAGAAATCAAACAAATCTGAAGGATTCAATGACGTTGAGTGTAGATATAAGTGAATGATAATGGATGTGAGTGAAGAAAGTGTAGGAATCAATCATACTAGAGGAAAATGAATGATGTGGAGAGAGTCGTTGCAATGACGACTAGTGGTGCAAAAACTGGGTAATGCATCCAACACTTGGGAAAGACAATGAAAATTGAAAACATCACTTCTACAAGATAAAACAAGTGGAAATGCCAACGTTCGTTCAAAAAAATGAGTGAAACAACACTCTCACAATCTAAACAAACAAAAGCGAAAGAAAGAGCAACAAAAGACTAGAAAAGCAAGACTTACCTGGGAAAGCAATGATGATCGCACCAAAGGCCAAAAATCAAGGAAAAAATGACACTTAGCAGTAGTTTCCAAAATAACTCAAGTGTCTCCTCTGGGATACTAAAAATACATCCCTATTTTCTAGGGATGGTTTTCACTTTTTCTTTTTTTTCTTTTTTGGGAAATGTTTCCATGCATTGCATAGAGAGATTGCATAGTTCTAGGAAGGACTGGACAACTCACTAGCTCATGCACTAGGAAACTTCTGAGCAAGAAGCTTCTGCGCAATTTCTAGGCTGAGTGGTTCTAGGATTCCTCTCATGCTCTACACAGTTTCCCAACTGAGGATAGGCAGTTAGCTAGCTCTGCGCAATTCTAGAGCTGAAGGCTCACTGTTAGCTTGGACTACACAATTCCCGAGAGCAAGGCTAGTTTCCCTCAGGGATTACACGGTTCGCTAAGACAAGCCTGGAACCAGGTGAAAACCAAGTCAAGATATTGGCCTATGGGTTAGGTAGTAAATAAAGTAAGAAAGCACACGACATAATGTGAAAGATGAAGCTCAATTAAAGTACAAGTACCTGGGTTAGTGCGAGATGAGCTGTTGTGATTTAGGAGGGAGGCTCCAAAATGATGCATAGGAAAAAAATTTGGAGGGTGGTTGTAGCTGCTAAAACATTGGTGAAACACTGGTAGAACTCCAAATCTCTGTATGGACCTTGTATCATGTAAAGTGAGTCTAAATCTTTCAGAAGTATAGTTTGATTCTTTGATTGTCATAACTTCCTCACTAGATTGAGTTAAATATGTAGTCGCTACCTTTCTCTTTATCAACAACACACATACCAATCCAAGTATACTGTGTTGTTTCGATTAGTGATGAGGGGCATATTAATGAAAAAGTAATACAAAATGTCAGAGTTTTAGTTTCATATCTGGTGTTTCTTTGCTTCCTATAGGCCTGGATAGTACCCCAACATAGTCACTTCAAGAACATAAGAATTTCTCTGCTGCTGACAAATACGACTTATTGAGAACAGAACAGGTTGTCCCTTTAGAGAAGGATGTTTATATATACCTCTGACATACTTGTTAAGGTTTTGCCCCTCCCCTTACTCTACTTGAATGATTTGACAAGGGTTAACCAAATATAGAAA
>APFE031326710.1:47796-141262 GCA_000404065.3 Pinus taeda | reverse complement strand
CTCATTTTTCTCAACAAGTATCTCATGTTATTTGTTTCATGGACTCCTTGACTTTCATGTTAAATAGGTTTTATAATACTGGTTATTCAGGTGCTATTTAATCGTTTGCCTTATTTGTGTTTGCAGGTTTGCGACAAAGAAATTTACTTGGATTAAAGAAGCGAAGGCATCCCCAAACTTGCGTTGGACATAAGGTAGGCCTTAAACACACTTGTTTGCCATTATTTATAAAAGCACATTTAGAGAAAGATAGTGTCTGGATGGTTTTCTTGTCATTAGGTCTTCTTTAGATTCTAGGAAGGTCTATCTTGTGCGCAAGATCGACTCATTCCACGTGACACCTTTATCCAAACCTTCTTCCATATCTTGAAGGGAATTCGAATTTGAGCATTGGAGGCCACATAAGGGTGCCTTTGAATCTTCCAAATGACCTACACATGTTATGAAACTCTAGCCACTTTTAAGTATTATCACATATATGTCATTTTTCTAAGTTTTAGCCATAAATTCACTTAGAATACTAGAAATCATTAGCTTTTGGAAAACAAAAAGGTAACTCATATAATTATGAGAATGGAGGCTAATCAAAATTTATATGGTCATGGAGTTGTGATATGTGAGTGAAATGGTGGCGATAAAGGTGAAAGTGGATGATATTTTGAAGATACTTTGGAGACTCTACATACCCCCAACTAATGTTATTGCATGTCCTCATGCAATCTATTGCATTTCTTAACCATGATTTGCTTTTGGATGAGCTTGGCTTATATCAATTGTCCTTAAACTCTTCATTTGACAATTTCATTTCTTTTTGAAAGGTATTCCTTGTCATACATTGAGTTGCAACATGTTTGGTTGGTTCTTGTGTGACAACCAAATTTTAATTGGTATTGGTTCTTGTGTTTCAATACATTTTTTCCTTGCAGCAAGATTCACTGAACATATTTAAAGATGCGACTTTAAATCAGCCATGTGCTCATCATTTAGGCATTTATTTGCAAATCACATAACCTTTGAACCATAATGCAATCATAATTGATTAGGACAATTATGTTAGGATGAAATGAAGTGAAATAGAATGAAGTGATATGGATGTGATAATAAATGGATGTCCCTTCCCCCCCCTCCCCACAGCTAAATGTGTTTCCAGTTTTTTTTAAATGAGAAAGGAAATATGGTGAATTATTTTCCAAAAATTATAATTTCAGTATTTAAGGAATTCTATGATTAAAAACTAGAAAAGAACATACCTTTACTTACATAGGAAGTGGACAAACTGCGCATATGTAGAGAAGTTATAGTTCCTACTAGATCATGGAATAGAATGTAGAATTTCATTTGATTCTTGGTTGCATAAATGGTGGATGAGGTAGTGAAAGTGGATTCTTTATTTCTACTATTAAATCTGTTGTATCTGCTGCAAAATGTTGAAATAATATAGTCTTCACCTGCTACAAAACTAGATGGTATAATTCTAGTCATGTGAATAAATGTGTTGTTGTCGAGCATGAAGAGAATTCATTGGATTACCGACCATTGATGAATGTCATTGACCAATATGAGGCAAACTTTCCATTAATGTCAACGAGTGCCAAAGTAGCTAAGTACATCTTGCAAAGTGTGAATAGATGAGTTGATGTCAAACCACTTGCAAGATCCAATGATCAAGGGACATTGATATATTCCCATGATTGTTGGAGAGAGAACTTATCAATATTGATGCATACAAGCCTCAAGGTACTAATAAGGACTCTAGCCCTAAACCTAGATAGTGTGCCAATGTGGATATGCCAAGACTTGTTAGAAGGGAGGCATTATGAATCCCCCATCATCTAATGCGAGTATGAAAAGATGATTTTGGAAGGAATATAGATGAAATTTTGCATCAAACAAGATTTATTTAACGGAAAGGAAAATGAAAAGAGGGTAAACAAGTGAATAGAAAGTAAAAGGACAAATCAGCATGTAAGCGAGATGAATGTCTCTATGAATGGAAATTATGAAAAATGTGAACAAAAAATGTAAATGGAAACATATGACTTTTCCAAGGAAAATAGTGACGACGATGTTTTTGAATAGCTTCTGAGTTTGGAGAGGAAAAATGATGGCATTTATGAAGGAAATAAATGGTTTTAATTGGTTCATGTGTCTTGAAATTGGTTGTAGAAACCCAATCATGCATAATTGGCTTCCTTCAATTCTCTGATTGTCCCGAAACCTAAAAATAAACATGGCACTAACATTGCAATAAAATGTAAGTGTGTTCAAAGACAAGTGATCAATTTCTCTAGGTACATACAAAACATTTACATAATTAACAGGTTCATGATGTGTCTTCATTTGCGATAATAAATCCAATTTCTAAAAGAAAAAAAATTCCCCAATTTATGTTTGAATCATAGCATTTCATAAAGGTAAAGAAATATTATTTGTGAATGCTTGATGATTCGTCTAAAAAAATCTTGGATAAAAAAAAAAAGTCATCAATCAATCCTACAGATAAAGCACCTTCATAGTTCTTCCTCTTTCCTGCATCATGCTTGAAAACATAATCATTAGACAAATCCAATAAATTGTGATCATGATTTTCTGATTAGAATGTATTGTTCACAAATACATCATTGAGTTAAATACAGAGCTGCATAATTGTTGGTCAGTTGCAGAATTGCACAATTTCTGTAGCTAAAGTCCTGAACAGACAGTTAAGTACACATAGCTATGCATTTTTGTTATGAACAAATAACCAGCCCAATCTTATAATTGATCAATACCTCTTCCAGAAAAAATAGCAAATAGAACAATTTTTTTATTATTTCTTGCTTTGACAGGTGTGTAAGTGAATCATCTCAAAAGTTCCTTTTTTTTTTTACTTTGCTACAATCATGAATTGAATTTCACATAAAAAAAAAAATGACAATTTTTCTCATGGAAATTTTCTTGAAAAACAATAAATTAATGAAATATTTACAAAACTAAAAAAAAAATAGAAAAAACAAAACATATATAGACATTATACATATAAGACATATCTATAAACTAAAATATGTACAAAATAAAACATAACATATAACATTTGCATGTAATTACACTACTAAAGATCAAAATATAAAGAAGCATCACCATCAAAATGAATAGAGAGAACTCAGTTCAGTCCCAACAATATCAAATGAAAACCAAGGAAAAGCCTTGTCAAATTGCCACCCTCCAATATGATAAACTCTACATAGTATGCATAGAGTTCAAAGTACAAAATAATAAAGATAAATAAAATGACCAAGTCTCCCAAGAGAAATCTCTCCAATATCTAGATAAGTATAGATGCCTTCCTCGCTCTCAAAACAGTAATGTAAGAGAATACCTGTGTAGCAGCAAATGAAGGAAAACATAAAAAACAATGCTAGACTTATCCAACCCGCTTCTAAAATAGTATATGGGGTAGAAAGAAGGCCAACACTAGCGATTACATTCACTCCATTAAATATTTCTTGCACAAAGTTCTAGTCTTGTCCTCGATACTCTATAGCATGTCCAACCACTCTCTCAACGACACTTTTACCAAATCCATCTCTATTTTCCCCTTCTGTAGACACTAGTATATATGTTGGATTCTCTTAAAGTCCCTCCTTTTCCAGTAATAGTCTCCTGGAATCCAGGTAAGTTGCATCCTATGTTAATAGACTACCTTTTTGAGAAGATGGAAGTTCAAAGCTTGGTTGGTGTTGCATCCAACGGAAGGATACAAATGGAGATGCAACAATGATGTATGTATCCATAGATTCTTTGTAACTTTGAGGCCATTCTGTGCACAGGAAGGATTGCTGAGAATAATCGTCATGGGGAAAATAATCCTCCTTCCCCATTGTAAGCCACTCTTAATCATTGTCTTCAAGGATTTTCTTGTCCTCGTGCTGCTCTTCAATGCCTTTTTCACTCCCTTCATCACCACTATCATCAAACAAGTCGATAGTGGACTTGTTTGGCTCTATTGAAATTAATGTTCATGATTACTTCCATGAATAATAGCATATGACCCAGCAAATTTCATGGGAAGATGATATTTCCATCAATGAGGCCTCCATTGTCATTCCTTTTTACACATTTTTCTTTTGTGGCAGCAAATTCATGGATTAAGGTTACAAAAAATCATAACTCTAATTTTTCAAACCACCATAGTGTCATGCGGAAAGAGTTATTTTTGCTGACAAAACTAACCTCCCTAGGAGTCTAAGACTCTCTAGTGACAAACAAGACAATTAAGAGCAATCCTTCTCTAAACATACATTATTCTATGAGAAACCAAGTGTTTTTCGATCCTACCTCAAGTCCAACGCTTGTTGCAGTAGTCCAGCCTCGTCGATCCAGATGAGCTCCTCCTTCAATTTGAAACCTGCATACACTAACAACCAAACGATTACATAACACCTGAATAATCCATAAAACAAAGCATATTCAACATATAGACCAAGGAGTATATCAAACAATTCATTAACAACAAATCATTGAGAAGAATGGACTTATTTGTATTAATAGGAAACAAAAGAAACCATTACAACCTGAGCCTTGGTGTTGTGCAAGTTCCTCCCAGGGTCCAGCAAGAGTTTTCCTCTACTTTGACAAGCTCACCCAATTCCAAATGAAACAAGAAAGGATGGTAATCTCTCCTCACAAGCTTACAATGGAAGTCCTAATTCCAGCAGCATCTACCCTTTGGAATGTTCAGCTTTCAACCTCCCCTCCTCTGGCCCAAGGCTTGTATTTATAGTGTTCTAGAGGAAGTATTCAGTTCCAACATCAATGGGATACTCCCTCTTTTGGATGGGGTAGCTCCTCTCTTGATGGGATAAGTTCCTCTATCATAGGGATGCATGAACCATCTGGAGGCGCTCAATACACGTCAAACACTCTTCTAGAAAGCTCTAGAAGTGACCACAAGTAACTTTTTTAAGATGAAACTCGCGCCTTTTGACCTTTACAGGAGTACGCACCCATCCCTTGACTTACAGAGCGTACAAGTACGCAGGTACAATGAGCTTGGGATGCGTACACGCAGGCAAGGTAGAGAGAACCTGCGTACCCAGAGATAAACATGATTTTTAATGACTTTCTCTCTTTCTTGAAGTTTTGACATGGAGAGCAGAGGTATAAGGCTTGAACAAGGAGGATAATATGACTATTGATGGAGCCATATTAACTGCAGATAGTCATGGTGACAAATTTCAGTGTAACACATAACATTCAAAACCTGATCTAATCCTTTCAATATGGCTGTGACTGAATCATGTACATTTAATTGAAAATTGTTTTTCTCATGTAATATGGTAAATAAGACTCCAGAGAACCCTAAAAATCTCTTAAACAGTTACGAATTTTGAGGAAATATCTCAAGTTAAACATAACTCACTCTGTTCTAAGAAAAACCCATGTATTATATTTTTGAAATTCATTTTGATTTGGCCAGAAAACATGTTTTACAAAATATGTTTTAAATCTCTTACACATTCTAGAAAATGTTCAGGTATTTCTTCCTGTACAACTGCTAGATCTGGAGATTTGGCAAGAAATGAATATTCCTTAGCAGCTCACAAAGGTTGCCCCCCCAATATGTTCCTTCCTGATCGATCTATGATTTGGATTCCAACAATTGTGCCCAATGCATTCACACCAATAGCAAGTAATGATAGCAATACAACTATCCTATGAGAGGCAAATCCTGCCAACTCCATGATAGATGGACTTGATAAGATGACAAAAATGTTAAATAATCAAGGGCTTCCTTTTAGGCTGAGGTTCATGTTGAAGGATCTGATTTATCTGAGAAATAATGGATGGTGACAAAGGAGGAAATTTGAGGGCTCCAAGAAAACAGAGTAAGTGCATCAGAATGTTGTGCAAGAATTAAATGGACAGGGAGCCCACTCTTGAGGGACCAATATGGATCATTTGGGTTAGAGACTTATGATACCTTGATTGTGGATAAGGCTTAATTAAAAAATCAGTCTATGCCAAGCCCTTCAATGCACAATTTTTTTGATGATGGATGTGGAATCAAATCAGGGTTGGCTGCAAAAACAAGTCGTTTCTATAGCTCCTAAAAAAAAGGAATAGATATATGTAGTAATTTAAAGCAAGATCTAATTTTTTTAATGATGAATTTTGGATTTTGATTTTTAAGCTAATGCAATTTTTTTTCTTTACAGATCGCATGAGAGCCTAAAATGTCAATTTCTCAATTCTCTTAAAAAAGAATTGATAATTTTTACTAAAAATTTACATTTCCCTTATTCAAAAACGTGAATTTTTTGATTTATTATTATTTAAAATCAAAACATGATTTTTTTGTTGAAAATATTTTTGTGAAGTTAGTGAAAATGCAAGAAAATAAGTAAAAATCTAAAGGTTTTAAAGTCTAAAAACAAATGCAGTCAAGAACTTAAAAAAAAATGGAATCAAGCTTCATTTTTTTTCCTAATTTATCTACTTGAAAGATTTTTTTAATTTTTTTTAACTATATCAATGTTTCCAATGGAGCCATTTACAGAGTAAACTTTCTAAAATGTTCATATCCAAATTTGTGAAATGTACCTGATTATGCATGATGACATGAAAAATCATTTTAATGTTTAGATTTTCCACAAAGATCTCTTGAAGAAAGGATGAATGTCGTAGCGCAATCATGTTTCGATACCATTCCTCAATGTAGTCCTTGTGTTCCATATAATTTTTTATCTGCATTCTAGATCCTTCATCCATAAATGGTTAGTATAAAAAATTGTAATATTTTTTTGATAAAAATGATATGCAGCTAAATGATTCATGCATCCACATGCTTTAATCATGCATCTAGAAAAAATACTGAAAAAAATATGAACTCTATACTAAAAGGTAGTTCCTATGTACAATTCCTCGACAACGGTGCCAAAATGTTGTGGCAAATTATTACCTATCATTTAGTTATCAACCCGAGGGTTTCATAAAACTTGCGAAGCATGCGTACACTGTATATGCTAGAAATTAACTTCCAATTTAGATCAATCTAACTACGGTACCGAATAACGACAAACCAAAATCACCTATTCTAATTCAACAATCAATTCAAAATAAAGTATAGTACACTTATAGTACAACACATGGAATTGAAATTTTAATCGATCACACTTGTAGGAATTGAAATTACTTGAAATGAAATCTACTCTAAGGGATCATGTGTGCATCATTGAATTAGATCCTATGAAATCAATAATCAAAACCACATGACATGAAATGAAAGCAAAAATAATCATTCTTAACCTCTCACATAGGAAAAGTTATGAAAGCAAATAGAAAAAAGAACTCTTAACCTCTATATATGAAAGAAAATAAAAGAAATCACTCTTAACCTCTCACACAGGAAAATATATGAAAGAAATAAATCTTAATCTATGAAAGCAATAAATCTCGATCTATGAAAAACAATAAATTTCACACATTATAGGTGGCCAATCCAAAAGAATGAGAGATGGAAAGTTGAGAGGCTCCTAGTGCAAGCATTACAATCAAGGTGAACATCACTCATCAGCATGGTGCTAAATCTAAATTATATTCAAAACATAAGTAATCTTAACTTTCCAACTGAGTATATCCAACTTTACACATGCCTTTGGAAGGAGGAGGCTCTCCTATTTATACAAAAACATAAGAAGATACCTGATTAATGGAGATCCATTATTCTCTTCCTATATCCCTAGAAAATCTCATATAATTACAACTCAAATAGTTAATGATGAGACACATATCCTCTTTGACCTTTATCCAAATCGTCTTCCATATCTTGAAGGGAATTCGAATTTGAGCATTGCAGGCCACATGAGGGTGCCTTGGAAGCTTCCAAATAACCTACACATGTCATGAAACTCAAGCCACTTTTAAGTATTAGCAAGTATATTTCATTTTTCTAAGTTTTAACCATAAATTCACTTAAAATACTAGAAATAATTAGCTTTTGGAAAACGTGAATTTAACTGATATAATTATGAAAATGGAGGCTAATGAAAGGTCATATGGTCTTGGAGTTGCGACATGTGAGTGAAATGGTGGCAATAAAGGTGAAAGTGGATGGTACTTTGAAGACATTTTGGAGACTTTACACACCTACATCCGATGTACACCAAAAAACAATACATACACCTACACCCCACATACAACACAATACATTATGTACATAGAGTACGATGCAATGAATACACATGTCATGATACCGCGACTAAAACATGCACACACATAATACCTCATGTACACAACACAATATGTATGAAATGGAAATAATATTGCATGTTAACTAGTATCGCATGTACAACATGTACACAATGCCACCTATACACAGCACCACCCACATAATGTGTACGCAACATCACATGTACATGAAACCACTTATACAACATGTACACAATGCCACATGTACATTGTACCCCTATACAACATGTACACAAAAATAGACGTACACAGCACCACATGCACGACATGTACATGACACCACATATACACAATACAATCTGCATGACATGTACACAACATCACTTGCACACAACACCATATGTACAACATGTACACATCACCACATGCTCACATCACCACTTGTACAATCATGCACACAACACCATATGTACATAGCACCACATGTACAACATGCACGCAACACCACATGTACATAGCACTGCATATCCAACATGTACATAACATCATTTGTACACAAAACTACATATCAAACATGTGAACACCACCATATGCACACAATGCTGCATATCCAACATGTACATAACACCATCTATGCCCAACAATGCATATGTAATATTCACACAACACTATTTGTACCACCCTGTACATAACATTGCATAAACAACATGTACACACACTATATATACACAACACCGCATGCACACCACATCACAGATGAAACATGTACAACATATACAAAATATGCACAACAATAGTACCACACATCTAAATACCACATTGCCTCTACCAAACAACCTTTTTTCAAGTGTCTTTCCATAATCCATGCTTATCCAAGCATGCCAAAAATCACACATCTTTAATTCCATTGATGTTACCCTCAACATTACTTGTTCATAAGATAAACATAGGCATAATACAAGCATATAATATCAATTAAAATCCACATGATATAAACCTGATATATCTATCAGGGTTACTCTTCCCACCTGGTTCATTGTAAGACCAAGAACCCCTTCATGCCATTCACGTGCATAAGCAATCATCCCTCCATGGAATGATCCCTGAAAACCCTGTCATATAGTGACATATATACATACATATATATACATATGAGTATTATCATTAAACATTCATGATCCTATCAGACAACAACATATTTATACATATATACATATAAACATTAGCATAAAAACAATCACGATTCAAAAAAATTACCAGATATCATAAGGTCAAGGTTAAGAGAACTCTCTTTATCTGTTCACAACATGCACAACATTGAGAAAAATGATTCCCAACATAACCAAGGCATCTGATGCCTTAAATCTATTTAATTTAACTTTCCTTATTACCTTGCTCATGATTGTACTGCAACTATCCATTTACACCAATGGACTGAACCAATCCAACCAATTTTCATATTCTTACCTTCAACTACCCTTACTCATGCACCTAGCTTCATTTGGGCCTTACCTTTCTAGGTTTCATTCAAATCTCCCTAAGCTCCATTAACTTCCTCTTTCCCAAATCAATTCCTAAGACTCAAAATATAGAAGGCAAGAACAAATGCAAACGAGGAGAAAACCATGCAAAACAATAACAACATGACACCACAACCAAGTGGAAAGGCCTTGCACCATTAAAAAAAAACCACAATTCAAGCTAAAAAATTCACAAGACTGGCAACAGACACCATGACTCAATACCCATGGTTCCCAAAGATTCCAAGGGAAATCCCAAGCTGAGCCTTCTTCAAGATTTCATGGTAGTCACTTTTGGCACACAATCCTTGCATCACTGCCATAAACACATAATTATTAGTGCATAAAAAAACATAACGATACATTGGCTACCTTAATTTTTTGTTCCAACCACATTTCTTGCAACTGAACACATCCACGCCTCGCTCAAGGGATTCCAATCCTTTGACAGATCTACCTATTAAATACATGTTCATGAATCTTAACACATATCCACATAATGTCAGACAAGATTAATGTTAAGAATACTTCCTGTATGAAAAAACACTCATTCATTTTGAATTATGGTTTCCAAACATAGCCAAAGGAATTTTTTCACAATTCCTTTCTTTTACCATTTAACTTGTTGCAATTGAGTCTTTGAGTCTTTATTACATATTGTCACATCACGTAATTTTTAGTTATATAAACACATCAATTGTTATCTTGTCACACTAATACCAAGCATGTTTCTTGCAATTGTTTAAACATGTTAACCATATGTCCCAAATATCAAGACAATCATATCTATCAATTTGAAATCAGCCTTTACCAAGATTAACAAACATGTCATAATCCATAATCAGCTCATAGTCATTATACATAGTGCTACAACTGTCACCTACTACACTCAAGTACATATCAATTGTCTCAACACATATGTGTTAGTATGATCATCTTAAAACAAGATCATTTCAGAAATAAATATTATAGACACATACTCATATCATTCAAATAATCAAACATTTAGACAACATATAGATGACATAATAGATACCAAACACCAAAAAAATGACATAATCAAACTTTCAAGCACAAAGTAGATGACATAAGCAAGCTCATACCTTAATGTATCTTAGGGGAGGCTATCTTCTCTGTGAAATCAATCCATATTAGCATGCTATAGCTTCACAACATATAAACTCAACCATAAATAAGGTCATGATATCCATAACAGTAGCTATATAACATGTTCACATCATAAACTCATAAACAATTTTCATTCATACATAATATCACATTTTCACAGTCAGACTAGATTAGTATGACATAACATCACAACATATTAAATCATAACTGCATGTCATAACCCTAACCATTTTCATAGACCAATCCAAATAAGTATGACACATATAACATTATTATCTTAATGTAATAACCATAATCATCAAGTTAACTAACAAACAACAATAAGTTAACATATAACATACTCATCAACAACATATAACCTAATCATCAAGCTAACTACCATATAACAACAACAAGTTAACCTATGACATACTCATCAACAACATATAACATAATAATCAAGTATCTAACTTAAAACAACAATAGAAATGCATACAACCACAGGTTACTATCATTCATAACTACCGACCCATGTGCATATAACTACACTAATCAACTAGAATCTATCATGTATGTAGCCATAACATCAATAGAATGAAATGCATATACATAAACATAATTCATATAAAAATCATTAACCTACATACCTGCATGCCCAATATATAAAATGTATGATGACATGCTCTTGCCTCGAGGTCCAATGCTACAACTTCACTTTGATGATCTGCATCTCCTATTATATCTTAGTCAACATATCAACATCATAACATACTAATAGCATCATGATGACATAATTCCAACAATGACCTCATGCACAACAACCTTGACCATGACAATGCATGCATAACAAATGCATATACAACCATACACTCATGACGACACTTTATACAACAACACCATCAAAATTCACATGGCGACATCACTACAACCATGATAAACACCATGCAAATGAAAAAAGAACATGGAATACAAGCATAAGGAACACACAATAAACTGACATTAATGCATAACCAACACACTTCCCATCTAGTCTAAGGGGTGAACCATGCTCTGATACCACTTTGTAGCACCCTCCTCCCACATCTACCCAAGTAACCGACCAACCAGGGTAAACATGTGTTGAGAGGCTATTATGATATGATTCAACCTCCTAGGTGACCTTAAGGAAATGGAATTGAAAAAATCACATCAAACATAACTTCCACATCAGCAACAATGCTACCAAGAGCCATCCCAACTACTTAGGTATCATGCCCCTATGTCCCACAACGTTTTTAAGCTATTAAACCTTTGGGCGCTCCCATTCCATGGTCATGCCAATGTCGAAAGAGCTTTGGATGCTCCTGTGCTATGGGCATCATAGCAACCAGAGAGATCTGGATGCTCCCACAAGCCTACATGCCTGCAACCAGGGACTATTTCTAGCAGACCTATCCCAAAGTCCATGAGATTTAAGGCACTGTTCAAGCCCAGAATTCCGTCCACTGCCCAGAAATTGTTGTAACTTCCAAAATCCATTAAACACATGATGAAAAGACTAATAAACCAAAAAATAACTCCAAGACTAAGTCTGACCATCCCCAAATGGGTTTGAAATTATTTCAAACACTTGACATCAATGCAATCTACAAGTGTAAAAAAGAGATTTAAGCATTGGGCTCTCATACTTATTTGTGAATCGCTATGTATCATTGTTCCCTTATATCATTATTTGAATTATGATATCTTAGGTCATAGATACATTATTCATTCATTTACAAGTAAAAACATGATGAGATCCATACATAGCCACTTTCATAAAACATATACATAACCAACATAATAGCCACAAAAATACTAGGGGAATCACAACCATATGATCCACATAAAATCCCATATAATACTCATAGAAATACAAGGAGAAATAACATCATATTAATGATGCAAAATCCAAACCTACAATGGGGCTACCATGTTCCACCTAACCACAAAATGGTTGAGCCAAATCTCTCTCTAATCATTCACCCCCATGCCATATTCCAAGCATGAATGTGGGACTCAAACAAAAAGAAGTAACCAGGGTATCCTGAGGCTAAACCATCTCACTCTCATCAATAGAAACCGATTTTTACCATAATCCATCCTGGATCACTAGGCCAACATAATGAACATGTAATAATATGATTTACCATGATCTCCACTAGATCACTAGGCCAAAACAATAATGGATGCCATCAAATTTCTCCACCTACACCGTGAGGAATTTTCCTATCACCTAGTTTCTCATTCTTTATCGCAATCCACACCGGATCACTAGGCCCTAAACCAAGACTCACTCTCCAGGATTTACCACATATCCCATGCTGAGATTATTAGGCCTGACAAAGAGAAATCCACCTCTAGGATTTACCCATGGGGGCTTCACTCGGAGAGAAATACTATACCATGTGGGTTCATATTGGGGGATATATATTGAGGAAAAAAGGAAATAATATATTGGGGGACATATATAAAGGGTTTTTATTTTTACAAGTATAAAAAATGGAGCTCAAACTTAATGAAAAAATATAAAGAGGTATAAAAAATGTTATTGGAAAAATGGATACCAACAATATCTAGTGAAAATAGTGGTTCTTTAAATTGGGAAGGTGTATTGGGTTCATATTGGTAGGAGTTAAATAATGTGATTTTTAGAGGCATTTTCCAATATGTAGTAAAATTAGGGGTAATTTTTAGTATGCCACAAATGCACGTGATATGTTAGAGGTTCATTAAGTGAAGCCCCTGTGGATTTACCATATATCCTGCCATTCACCCATCGAGGATTCCTAGGCACACAATACTTAGATTTACTGCAACCCATAGTTCGGTTCAGGGGTCACTAGGCCAGTGGCTTTATTGTGATCCATAATACTGTTTAGGGACCACTAGACCATGTGTTCATAATTCAGAGATCCACCTCACTCAGCTTCAAAATTATTCAGAAATTCAGCTCAACCAAAACATGAGAACCCCATCACAACATGGCTATCTAGAAATGGCAAGGCTAGGCTGAGCACACTATAACACCTGGAAAAACCCATGCCATAACAACAAAAGAACCACATGCAATACCATGCATGCAAAATCTAGCAAGGAAAAGACACATGTAAATCGATACTTACAAATAATATTGTTGTAGCTGCTTGATCCTACTTTTCATTTTTTGCTCCTTCCTTCCTCTTGCCTTATCTTCCTTTCTCGATCCAATGCAAAACCTAAGAAAAATATTCCCAACTGATCCTTAGAATCCTTTTCATTAATGAGTCCTCTATTTTATTCATTTTCCATTATTTTCCTTCATTTTCCTCCCCACATGCAACTTGTCACCTTTCACCTTCATTTTCTCCTATTTTCCATTATTTTCATAAATAAATGTCAATTAATGCCTCTTGCCTTTCCAAATCCTTTTCCATTGCCTTTGCTAATTTCGTTTAGCCATAATAACAAAAATGAACACCCATTATGATGTCCTTCCCACCATTCAGCTTGGAATATGTGTCACATCAACTGTGGTCTTAGATTTTCTACATGGATTTTTAACTAGGGTTGTTACATGACCCCAATTTATTATGCTACATTGTTTATTTTTGCAGAGACTTTAGCTTATCACATCACTATACATACTCAATATTGCATATCTGCACACATTTTTCTCTCTGTATGCTTTTTGGAGTACCTATATGCATCAAAATCAAATCTAAGCATGCTCTTTCTCTGTTTTTATGTGCATGTCCCCAAAGTGCCAATTTCTATGGTATTTGACATATGTGAAATTTCCCATAAACTTAATTAATATTTTTCAATGAGAAATAATTCTTATTTAAAAAATAATTAAGGATTAATAAATGTGTAATCAGGATGTTGTTGAAGTGCTTAATAGTATTTATTTTGATGCATTGTGTAATTATCATTGTGCGGGGCCTAAAAATGAAAAGAAGCTTTCATTGTGCAGATGAATATTTCGTTGTAAGGAGTGTAAAATTATCATATATAATATCACTGTTGGCATTATGGTTCTGGTATGATTATATGTTTCAGATGTTGTACTTGATGGCAACACCCAAGGCATGGCTCTCATTTTGATGAAAATAAAGAAGTACGCAGGAGAACAGTTCAGGAGGAGCGTACCCGCAGGTATGCCGTGCAGGGACCGCGTCCAAATACGCGGGTCACCCATTCATGGGGTGCGTACCCCAGTGCACACATTCCAAGGCAGTTAAGCGCCCAAATGTGGGGTTTCTCATGGTATTTAGCCAACTATATTGGGTTATCATGGTTTCGGCCCGTGGTATTGTTTATTTTATTATTATTATTGAGCCCCATGATCCTTGATTTGAGGAAGAGCTTGCCTATATAAAGCAAAGGAGATCATTTGGCCTGAGTATCTTTTGAGTGATTGAATATATTAAGATCTGATTTATTTGGGTTCTTGGTCTTAAAAGATTGATCTATAAAGGAGAAGTTAGAAGCGAATCTGCGAAGGGTTATCTCTTGAGCGCAAGCTCAGATCTGAGCATCTGACTTTATTTCAGCCCTTGATCGAGGTACACAGAGGCACCGAAGGCTCAGTGTGTGGGTACGCAGAGGCGCCGAAGGTTTACTGCGTGGGTACGCAGGAGCGCCGAAGGTTCAGTGCGTGGGTGCGCAGGGACGGTAAAAGGTTCAGTGCGTGGGTACGCAGGGCGACTGTGGTTCAGGTGCGTACTTTCTGTAGTAGCACGCAGCGTGATTATTCTCTTGGGTGCGTACATGCTGGGAGGTACGCGGCGCGATAGTACAATTGGGTGCGTACTATACGCAGATCAGTGAAAGGAGAAGTGCGTGGGCACGCAGCTCAGTAGAAGAAGATCTGCGGGTATACGCAGAGAGACAGAGGGTGAAGTGCGTAGCAACGCAGGCCAGTAAAAAGAAAGCTCCGTATCTGATTTAAGGTCTTCTGTTGGTTGAATTTTTCTATTGATAAGATGTTCTGGTCTCTGTTCTATTATTGTTGATCTGGTTACTACAGCTGTCTATATAGTTTACATGTACTTGATGTATATGGATCCAGTTTGAAAATTTATGAAAAGTGGTCCTTGAAAAGAAGTAAGGGGTTGTAGCTCCCTTCCAGGAAAGACTGGAAAAACGAGAGAGAGTTGTAGCTCTCTGCAGGTTGCAGCCTACGTACTGGTAAAGGACTGCACCAGTACAAGACCATTGTAAAAGGAGTTTCTAATTGAAAGAAGATAGAGACATATTGCAGCAGGGTGGTTTTCACCCACATTGGGTTTCCACCTTATATCTGGTGTTCTTTGATGTGACTGTCTGCTTTTCTTGTTCATGCTCATTATTTATGGTATTGGTATGAAAGAATAATTCAAAGTATAAATAAGGAAGATTTGGTAAAAGAATTAGATAATACTGATTCCACCCCCCCCCCCCCCCTCTCAGTATTATTTTACAACATCACTAGTTTTACCTTAGTTCCTTCTAATCCAAATATTTAATATGAATTTCATTCCCAGAATGTGGAGATGTTGCTTGCATAAATTATTCCAAGTCGATGTAAAGCAATTATGGAATTTCCTTGCAAGTAATCTCTATAGAAAGCCAAATAGGTCTAGGATTGAATGAATTTCCAATCTATGGATTCCAATTTTAGTGAGATGTATTTATCGTGACACAAAATACATGAAAATTGTTGCACCAACGTGAAAATTTACTCAACAATATGAGCATTGGGATAAAAAATTATGTTGGCAAATTTTTTCGTGCACAACTCCTTCTTGCATGACAGTACATAGTATTCATGGCTTTCGAATACTTTGTTCATTTTTGAAGTTAAATTTTTGAATTAAATACTTATTATTGAATATTAATTGAAGTTTGTTTTTAATGCGTGTGAATAAGCAGTGTTTGTGGGAGAATGGGTGTGTGGAGCAGGTAACAGTTATTATTATTACTATTATTATTATTATTTTATTTTTATTGTTTTCAGCAATATTTTGTATCTTCGTATGCATTTTCATAAATCTCCATCCTGCATAATGGTATATATTAATGAATTAATTGATGGTTTTTAATTTTATCTAGTGTTTAAGTTAAAACTAGTATTAATATTGAATTTCATAGCAAGAGGATGTCGTTACAGGTTAAGATGAGAAAACTAGAGACATTACCTTTTATAACAAATCTATAAACATTTATTATGATGCATTTGGATTATGTAGCTAGTTTAAAACTACAAGGCCTATCAATAGTTCCACCGAATAACCATCATTTCATAACATCTATGAGTAAATGTAATTTAAATTGATACAATCTAAACGATATGCAAGGAGATGACCTACGCAAGAGTGTATTTGATGAATTCAATTATGAAAGGACTGATATTTACTCATATATTAGCTAATTTAGTAAAGTGTTATTGAAAATATTTCTATGACATTTTGTGAATGTGTCATGGCGGGGTAGGAATTATATTTGGCAATGAATAAAAAAAAGGGTGATATGAACCTATTAGCATGAAACGTATAAGTGGTGAGGACACATATATATCCACATTAGCACAAAAGTACAAATTAGCATCATTTATGACGATAAAAGCTTTTATATTATGAAGGAAGCATAATGAAAGGTTTCTCTATAGCTCTACTCACACACATATATGCACAACGATTTTAACTGAATTAAACATATCTACACCATGTATTGGTTGATGCCAAATGATCCAATTGTAATTCTTATTGATTTATTTAGCTTTGTTTCTACCTTTGATTATTGAAATCATTAATGCTTGTGCACACAAATTTAAGTCCCTAAAAAATTAATACATAAATTTCACTACAAGATATGGAGGAAGCTTTCATTATGTGAGGTGTGGAGATGAAAATGTGTGGAAGAAGCACAATGAATTCTTTTTCCACACCTTCGCATTTTGAAGAAATGTATTTTGTATTTATTGTGAAATACATTTTATAGAATCCTAAGAAAATTTATAAAATAAGTATGTTTAAATATCGTCGTTCAATATAAATTATGGATCATTGATGTATATGACTTTGTTTATCCAATTTATTTGTAGATTGTCTTCAAGCTATAGTGTTTCCTGCAAGATACAGAAGAAGCTTTCATTATGAGAGGTGCATAGATGTGGATGTGCGAAAGAAGCATAATGAAAGCTTTTTTTTGACATCGACATTTTGAGGAAATATATTTTGTAATACTTGCAAAATATATTTATAAAATCCTAAGCAAGGTTATAAAACAAATATATGTAAATATCATTGTAGAATATAAACTACGGATCTTTTTCAATACATGTCTATGAGTTCATTTATTTAATTTCTTTGTAGATGGTCTTTAAGATATAATGTTTTAATTGACATTGTTAATGAGATGTCTATGAAGCACTCATTGTAATGAGTGTGGAAGAATAACAACACAAACAAAAGAAGAGCAAAATACAAATTAGCATCGTGTACAACATAATAAGCTTTCATTATAAAGAGTGTGTTCTTTGCATTTCCATATTCTTCATAATGACATCAAATCAATGTTAAGACATTTTGACATTCTTTCAATGAATCAACAAATCAACACTTAGTCAAGAACGGGAATTACTTCCACATACAAAAAGTTGTTTCTATAAAATAGAGCCAACTGACACCCACATAGTACTGGGTACCAACCCAATTATTAACTTGCTTTGTAATAGATATATTTTCCCATGTTTCTACACAATAATTTTCTTTTTGTCCTTGCATGTATTTCAACTTAGAGTTATTGATGATGATGATGATGGTGGTGGTGGTTAACGTCCACTGAGACCAAATTGGTCTATCGGACCTATACTTTTCTTAGTTTTTAATTATCTGGCTCCTCATCTTTCTTGGCGAGGTTGGTGTTGTAGCTTTCTTTTTTTCTCTACGGTCTTCCAAATTCCTTTATCTTGCATCTCCTTCATCTCTTCTGGTTCTTTAGACATTGGTGTCTTAGATTTGCGATCTATTGTGGTTGTCCTTTTGAAGATAGTCAGAGAAGAAGTTTGGTATAGGAGATCTACTTTGCTATTAAATGAAGATTTATTTTGTGCGGTATTCAAATCCTCATAATCGTTGATGCTTGAGGGGTTGTCAAGTTCACTTTGTGGTTGTTCGGCAGGGCTTTCCCCCTGCTTATCTTAAGAGTTGTCTCTTTCTTTCCCGATTTCTTGTGATTCAGAGTTTTCTCTAAAGTATTCTTCTTTGATGACAGTGTAGTGTTCTTTTTGTGCTCCTTCCCACCATGTAGATCTGTGGTGGTTTTTTCTAGTAGAATTTTTCTGGTAGGATTTTGGGCAATTTTTGGCTAGATGGTCTATCTCAAAGCAGGATTGACATCTGAAGAGGACACTTTCATAATCGAGTTTCTGGTTCCACACATAGTCTTTACTTGTTAGTTTTATTTCAGTTGGGAATCTAGCACTGAAGTCCATTTCCACATAGATGCATGCATAGGTGGTTATGGCATATTCCTCTATTTCTAGGAACCTGCAATAAAATTTCCCAATTGCATTTCCAATGGCTTTTAGCAAGGAGAGATTCCAGAGATGCAAGGGTAATCTTGGCAATCTCACCCAAACTTGTGCTAAGGTTATGACTGTTGTTGAGGGATCAGATGATGGGTTCCACGGCCTCATGAATAGGCCTAATGTTTCCCAAAACCAAGGGCCAGAATTTAGAATACATTGTCTGCTTTCAGGGTTTTCAAAATCTACTATAAAGAAACCCCTAGCACAGGGGTAGATACTAATTTCATTAGAAATGACAGGCTTCCATACCTCCAAGATCCAATTGTTTAGAGCTGTTGGCCACAGGCAAAAGCCATTGAACTGACATATTAGGGCACTTTCTAAAAACTTCAAAGCCTCATCGAGTGAGGCCTAGACCACCTAGATAGTGGGAGTTGGAGCTTCATTGAAAATATGGGTAGGAGCTTGCCCTCCAGAAGTGGAGGGAATTGAGCCAACAGTTATTTTTACAAAGCTAGGAGCCATATTTTACTTGCCCGTGATTAGATCTAGATCTAGACGTAGAATATTAGATCTAGAACCAAGCGACAAAGAAATAAGGCAAATATTAGATCTAGATCTAGATCTAGCCACAGAAGATTAGATCTAGAATCTAGCCACAGAGTCTCAGTAAGCGTTTTAATCCACAAGAAACCCTTAGCATACGTTTGTTGCTGGTCTTTCCCAAACTGAATTGTGAACTCCAGATTTGGCAAACTCCAGACTTTAGAGGAAAAAAGTCTTGATATATTTTCTTTAGCGATGGTGATTTCTGACAAACACAGTCTCTATTTCGACTTGAGATTGGCAGCAAACATTGTGTCACTGATTGTCGAAAAGTGCCACAGAGTCTCAACGATGGTGATTGCTGGCAGATTAGGGCACATAGAAGATTATTGATTTCTTGTACGCCAGATGTCATTATCAAAAACAATTCAAATTTAATTTATTTCTTAAACTTATAATACTTATGGTATGTATGTCTATGATATTAAAGTAAAAATCAAGTGCAAAGTAAATGAAGGAGATGGGTTTGGAATTTCAACATTTATTTCTAATTTTTTCTCATAAATGTCGACTTTGGTATCTTGGATTTCTACTTATTGAGAGTGTCCTGTAAAACAATTGCACATGCTAAATAGTAACAGATGATGATTATTTTGTGTATCAAGAAATATACACTTAAAGGGAATTGAAAATGTTACTGATTGAGAGAATATTTTGAAAGTGAAAAAAATAAATGGCTATCAGAGGAAGGAAATAAGCTATTTTCATTGATATGATTAACCCACTTGCTCTTATCGATGAGATATTTCATTAGTAAGATTTGTATGAGAGATATATGAAACTCTAAATGGAAGATAATAATAGCAATAAGATTTGGTCTAGTGGATTAGAGAATGTTTCATGTGTTATAGAAGTGTTTGATTTCATAGAAATCGTTTATTTGTGCGCAAAGAATTTTGATTCAAACACAAGAACAATTATACTAGGAGTGAAGAAGACTCTAATTCCACTAACTTCCAAGGTATTAAAATGCATATTCAAGCTACATGAATCAGGTACATGCTTAATATCGTCGAGAGAAAATATTTTTATGGACTCACATGTAACCATCCCTCCCACATTTACCCAAATCCACAAGCTTGCTAAGTAAACATGAGGTGAGAGTTATTATGCAAGACCCAATTTCCAAGATGTAGTTATGGAAAATGGGGGCCACAAGTCTAGAACTGACTGCAACACCAAGTGACACTTGATCACACTGTTATCAGCCTAATTTGACCCAACACTATTTCTTTTTAGTTCCATTTCCTTAAATTTAACATAACTTTCTATTTCTGGTAGTTGCTCGGGTTCTAAAGGTATGAGGTCATTTTGAGTGTCTAAATGAAATTTTCAAGCAAAAAATAGAGACTAGAGACATGCTAATGTTTTTTTTTCCCAATTTTCTACCTGGCCTCCTCATGGATATCTTTGAAGCAAGGTATTGTGATATCCAAATGGAGATCGTATGCCAAAGTTATGACCCAAGGAAGCTAGAGGTCCCAATTATGCATTTGTACAAACACTTTTTGTACATAGTGTCTGTAGGTTATAAATATATATATGTTCATTAATTCAATAATCTCACCAAAGAAACATTAATAAGATTCTATTCCCTCTGCACATAGTGGCAACAAAAATTATTAGTCCATACATTCATCAATGAATCAATAACTAAATAATTAATGACAATATCCATAGAAGATATACGTCATATGTACAACATATAACCAAAACATAAACACCATATAAACCATGGAAACTTAGCTATAACATTGCCAACACAATTGCTACAAACATATATGAATCACAATAGAAGAATAGCTCTTATGAACATATAGAAATACCAACCAAGTTAGGGACTTCCACATACCACTAGACCATAGATTTGGCTGAACCAAATCTCTCGTTCAACCAATCACCCCCATGCCATATTCAAAGCATGAATGTGGGATCTCATGGAATAAACCAAGACAAACAAAACCAAGACTTCCAGAGGCCAAACCACCTGAACCCCCAACCAATGATTCCACCTTACATTCGGACATCATTAACACTAACCAGATTTGTCTCTACCCAAGTTTTCCAGGGCTCTAGAAACTAGTATCTCAACCCACATCCTTCCAGGGCTCCAGAGCATTTGTCAATTCAGGGAATCCTCCATGCCAATGATAGCTCATAACCAAATAATCACATGCATATACCATGCATCCATAAATCCACAAGGAGATCATAAATGCAACCTGATACCTGTAGAGCAATCCCGTTGTAGTTGTTGATCTCGTAGTCCCCTTGTGATTTCCTTCTTTTCCTTTCCTTCTTTCTCCAAATCCAATGTATGCCAAAATTCTCCATTAATTCTCCAAGAGACTCTAAGTGTGCAAGAGTATGAGAGAAAAAAGGAAATCTCCAATCTAAAACTAACAAAAAATGATGAAATGATCCTAATAATCATTTTTATCATTGAAGCCTCTACCTTCTTCATTTTCCTCTATTTTTCCTTTTAATTTCATCACATGCAATTATTTGACCTTTCACCTTCCTTTTCTCCTATTTTCCATTATTTTTAGAAATAAAATTCCAATTGATGCCACTTTTCCTTTGCCAATGCCTTCACCAAATTCCATGGCCATAAATTAATCACTATTGATACCCATTACTATGTTTTTCCCAAAATTCAAGTTTGAATATGCATCCCACGACCTTGGTATTATTTTCCCTTTATTAACTTTATTACATGAACTTTTAACCTGGGGTTATTACAGACCCCTCCCCCTTAGGGGAACACTGTCCTCGATGTTTTATGATAGCTATGACCAACAAGACCACTGAAAACCAAAGCATACTTCCCATGGACATTTATAACTTAGCTCGATGTAGTATTTATAATGAATGTCTCACTGAAAAGAAAAACCAACATAACAAGCATTACAATATGACAACCATACCGCTTATTGGAGATTTATCACATAGCTCATTATGGTATTTACAATAACAACCATACATAAATATATATGTATATGCATATACCAAAGCTCCTTTACCTCAACCGACAAATAATGAAAGATACATTGCCCACATCTAATCAACCATCTCCCATGTAGCTTCATTTGGCTCAAAGTGATTCCACCACAGTTTAACTTGCTCGATTGATCGATTCCAAAGCATGAGCATCTTTCACTCCAAAATGCACTAAGGTTCCAGCTGGAATTATCCTTCTAGTTCCACCTACAATACATACCATTCAATAACATGATCAACATATTTCACATACCTCTTAAGCAATGATATATGGAAAACATCATGGACTTTCACTGTTAGAGGTAGTGCAATTTAGTAGGCCACTGGTCCAATCTTCTCAAGGATATCAAAAGACACACAATATCGAGGTGCTAGATTGGCACATGACCCAATCCGCAAGGAGATCTTCTTAAGCTTGATGCATAAGTATACATGCTTCCCGACCTAAAACTCCTTAAAAACCCTATGTTGATCTGCATAAATTTTCTTCTTGTTTTGTTCTTCCTTAGATTCTTCTTGATAACTTGCATTTCTTCTTCCATCTCTACCAACATGTTTGGTCTAATCAGTACCCTATTCACTAGATCACTCCAGCTGATAGGAGTATCACAACTCTGCCCATAAAGTGCCTCAAACAACTTCAAATATTCTCGATACTCACTATTGCATGCAAACTCTATCAATGGAATATACTCTTCCCACTTCCGATGTTGATGCATGAAATACATCCTCAACATGTCATCAAGAATCATATTGAACATCTTCATCTATCCATCTATCTGCAGATGATAATCTATACCGAAGGCCAACTTTTTTCCCAAACTTGCAAACAACTCTTTCCAAAACGTGGAAGTGAACTTGGCATCTCTAGGTGCAATGTTCTTGGTAAAACCATGCAATCTCATTATCTCCCTGATGAAAATCTAAGCTATGTCACTAGCTAAATTAGTAGACTTCACTGGAATGAAGTGAGCTACCTTGGTCAACCTATCAACCATAACCATGATAGAATCATGTTGTCTAGATGCTCTCAACAAACCTGTAATGAAATCCATGCAAATGACCTCCCATTCTACTCTAGAATTAGAATCGAATATAATATACCACTTGGATGTTTACACTCTGCTTTTAACTTTTGACAATACAAACACCTAGAGATGAACTCTACCACCTCTTTCTTCAAGTTCGGCAAATGGTAGAAATTCTTCATAGATGTCAATGTCTTCTGATATCCCAGGTGACTTGAATGTGACTTAACATGAAATTCCCTCAAGATAAGATTCTTGATCTCATTATTGTCTAGCATATAGAAATTGTCCCTAAATCTGACCAGACCATCTATCATGAGATGATAATCCACATCATGTTTGTTGGGAAGTGTAGAAAGAAAGATTCAATTTGACTTTACCTTGGTCAAAATGAGAAAATTCGAATTTCCACATTAGAAAAAAACTTGGAGGTAGTCAACTGAGTTGACATGGCTCTTGTCACTTAGTTAGATCAATAAATTCGAGTTAGAGGGCTTGGAGTTCAGTTAAGCATGTGTGATTTCTAAATTTTAGTAATCCGATTTAGTTATTTCCAGTTGTATTAAATTAAACTAGTTCCAACTATTGATAGAAATAGTAGAAAGTTAGTTTTGTATTGGGACAATATTCTAACTCAGTGATCATCCAATTAACTAACCGATCAACTAAAAATATCAAGTGCATGCAAGGAATTCGAGTTCCCCAATTGTGGTGGAGATTCCAAGGAAGTTTAACAAGTAGTTGTAAACTAGTTTTGGTGTACAACTATTGCTTGTAGTCAGAGGATCAATGCTGGGGATTGTATAATCAATTAGAGGAAAAAATCTTTAAAAATAGGGGCTAATTCCTTCAGACTTGCGCAAAGAAATAGGGGCTCTAGCTGAATCATGAATTGACTAAGTGTTAGGTCCCTATAATACTAGTGATTCCCCCATTACTATTGTAATTGTATCCCTTATTGTTATTGTTCTGCCCCTATTATCCCCATATTGTTATTATTGTGCCCCATAGGTTCCAACTATTGATAGAAATAGTAGAAAGTTAGTTTTGTATTGGGACAATATTCTAACTCAGTGATCATCCAATTAACTAACCGATCAACTAAAAATATCAAGTGCATGCAAGGAATTCGAGTTCCCCAATTGTGGTGGAGATTCCAAGGAAGTTTAACAAGTAGTTGTAAACTAGTTTTGGTGTACAACTATTGCTTGTAGTCAGAGGATCAATGCTGGGGATTGTATAATCAATTAGAGGAAAAAATCTTTAAAAATAGGGGCTAATTCCTTCGGACTTGCGCAAAGAAATAGGGGCTCTAGCTGAATCATGAATTGACTAAGTGTTAGGTCCCTATAATACTAGTGATTCCCCCATTACTATTGTAATTGTATCCCTTATTGTTATTGTTCTGCCCCTATTATCCCCATATTGTTATTATTGTGCCCCATAGAATCCCACTATTGTTATTTTTGTGCCTTTATATTATTATTGTTAGGTCGGCTTGGTTATATTGTGTCCCCTTAGACTCCTATATATAGAAAGGAGGTTTTGTCATTTGAAACATCCAATAATTGTTCATTTCTATAATGTAAAGGAGGTTCATGCCTCAAAGAGGTTGAATTTTAAGGCATTGATCTATCTTTTTATCTTTTTGTGAACTAGTTTCCTAACATTTGGTATCAAAGCTTTGGATTCTAGGGTTTCGATGCTCCAAATAGTTCATCATGGAATTTTTGCTATAACTTTCTTCTGCGATGTTTCATAAGCACAAAATAAAACCCATTTTATATGAAAACACGCTGCACCTCGAGTCCGAATTTCAGAGCATGTCTCGCTATATTTTGGGAGATATGATCTGAGGAAGTTACAGTTTTTGCAAGCCCTAGAATTTAAGCTAAAACAGGTCATCGTGAGATTTTCTCTATAACTCTTTCGTTACAAAGTTGCAAATGCTCAAAAAAAAACCCATTTGAGAAGACATCAGTTTGAACCTTGAATCTAAATTTCAGGTCTTGTCTCACTATATTTTTGGAGATATAGTTTGAGGAATATAGGGTTTTTGAAGACCCCCGAATTACATTCCAAACAGGTCACAGTCGGAAAATCATCATAACTGTCTCTCTCAGCATCAAATTGAAATTTTGTAACAAGTTATGGGAAGAGAATGGACAATAGTCTCTTTTATATATTTTTTAGATCCAAAGGTTAGAGCAGTGACACATGGAACTTCATACAAGTTTGCTTTTCTGAAAAGGTATATAATCAGGTCATATTGGGAGATTGTGCATAAATATTTCTTAGAGAATCCAATTTTGATTAGATTGGTGGCATGGGAAGGAGGAAACATAGGGCTATAGCATGCCACAATTTCAAAACTGGAAGAGCTGAAATTACATATATATATTAGATTCAATATCAGGCTCCTACAAAGTGAAAAAAAGGTGTGTAGTTTTTTTTTTTTTCAATTTTTGCATAAGCTTGTTTTGAAAAAATAGTTTGAAGGAATTCAAAGGGAACAATGAAGCATTATTATCAGCAATTGATGCCCTGAATAAAGAAAATGGAAACACCTAGTAAGCAAACTAAAATCTCTAACATACTCATGAAGAAGAGGAAGAAATGCAACATGATATATCAAAATTATAAGACCAAGTACAACAAGCGTCACTCACACAAAAAGTAATAGAAGCTAAGATAGATGGTTTAAAGAAAGGTGTGGAAGCTAAGATGGATGGTTTAAATAAAGGCATATAAGCTAAGATGAATGGCGTGGAAGCTAAGATGGATAGTTTAAAGAAAGGCGTAGAAGCTACGATGAATGGCGTGGAAGCTAAGATGGATGGTTTAAAGAAAGACGTAGAAGCTAATATGAATGGCGTGGAAGCTAAGATGGATAGCATGGAAGCTAAGATGAATGGCATGGAAAATAAGATGGACAACTTGAAGATAGATTTGAAGACAAGCATGGAAGATTTGAAGACAGATTTGACAAAGTTTCTACAAGGAATGCTTACTAATGGCGAAAGGGTAGTAAAGGAAACTCACGATGAGAAAAAAATAAATGTTAATCATGATTTCATAGACTCTAACATTGGATCGAAGAACCACCATTTTCCAAAGATCAATATGAGGAAGTTTGATGGCAAGGATCCTGGAATATGGATACTACAGATGGAGCAAAACACACAAAAGGTACGCATTGCAACTTTATATTTGGAACCAAATCAGTTTGTATGGTATCGATGGCTTTGCTCTCGTAAAAAAGTTGTCACTTGGGAAATTTTTACGGATGAAATGATAGCACATTATGAGGATACAAAAAGAAACACCTTTTTTAGCCAATTGATAAATCTCAAACAAAAGGGTTCAATGATGGAGCACATTGAAGACTTCCAAAAATTGAATATAAGGGTAAAAGATATTCCTGAGGAGCATAGGATTGATATGTTCATAGGGACTTTAAAAGATAACATCCAACATGAGGTTCACCTTTGGGAATCAGATTCATTGGAGAAGGAATTCAAGTTGGAAAGAAAAATGGAAAGCAAAATTATGGAAACAAGGAAGCCTACCACTCACAATCATAAAGATGGAAGTGTTGCTGCCCCTAGCTATCCAAACCTACAAGGTTGACACCACAACAATTGGAAGAAAAAAGAGTGAAAGGGATTTGTTACAATTGTGATATCAAATACACTAAAGGTCATAAGTGTTTCGAGAAGAAATTATTTTACATATATTGTGAAGAGGAGGAAGAAAAGGAATAAGAAACATCAAAAGAAGAGGATATACACTAGGAACAAACCCTAGAAAAAGAAGAAATGAATCCAACCATATCTTGTAATGCATTGGTTGGAATTACCACTCCTCAAACTATCAAGATAGAAGGGCATACAAAGAAGAAAATGTAATAGTGTTGATTGATTCAGGAAACAATTATATGCAAAAATGTCCAAATATTTCTTTGGACGACAAGAGGTGGAATATCTGGGTCATATTGTATCTCATGAAGGTGTTAAGGTAGACCCTAGAAAAATTAAAACCATTAAGGAATGGAAAATCCCCACATCCATAAAGAATCTACGAGGATTTCTCGGGTTGACAGGGTATTATCGCAAGTTTATTAAGAATTATGGGAGAATAGCAGCACCTCTAACAACATTATTGAATAAAGATGCATTCTCATGGACTCCAAAAGCAACGAAGGCCTTTGAACAACTTAAAGAGGCAATGTGCCAAGCACCGGTCTTAACTACACTAGACTTCATGTAGAAATTTCACCTGTAGAACAAACCGATATATGCAATTTCCTAAAGCATAATACTTGTTCTACTTATACAAAACATTAAGCAGAAGCATAATTGAAATCATGAGCAACATCAAGTAGAAAAATGCATAACTAATCAAGAGAATTAATCACACATAACACAAGATATATCCAAGGGAAAGCACCATCATAAAACACCAACCATGTATTATCAATCAAGTGGAAATCCTCTTCACAATACAAAAAGAATTAGCTCTCAAGTTATTCAGTTCTCAATGAACTATGAAGATATGTCTCATGAACCATCCAAGCCCTATTTATATAGTCTTTCCCTATGGTCCGTACATAGTTTTCTTAGGAAATAATAGCAAAAGCATATGCTATTAATTCCAACATACTAAAAACAACCAATGGTCCAACTATGTATTTCTTGAGAACACTAGTTCCTCAACCATGCAAAAAGTACTTACTAGAAATAGTTAAGCATCTGATAGTACACTGTCCCACATCTGATCTCAACTGGGTCTTTGACAAAACTGACATGCAGTAGTTATCCATGATTTAATCCTCCATTATCTAAAATAATAGTTTTCACATGCATGCAAGCATTAACAAACTATATTTTATTATTTTGACAACTTGTTAAAATAATCTAACTAGACTTGACTATTTAGAACTAAGTCAACTGATTCTCTCATTATAGAACTCACGCTTATTCTCTCAATCAGTGGAGGAAACTCATGTGCATGCTCATAAAGACTTCAAGTTTAATTTTTCATAATTAATTAACTCATGGAGATTAATTAATTAATATTTTAAACTGCTATTAAGACCAAAATTAATTTTACTTCCTATAGATAGACTAGGGACTATTATAAATAGGAAGGCACCCAAAAATGCTATTTTTACAACTTTCTATTTTTAGTATTTTCACCTCTCACCCAATGTAGCCAATGACCTCACTGGCCAAACTGCTATTTTTAGACATGCTATTTTTAGCAGGTTTATTTTTAGCACATTCTAAATTTAGCATTTATTGTTGCACACCTTTCAACACTCCCTCTCAACAAGAAAGGGATTATCAGCAACCCCGATCCTGTCTCTATGCAACTCAAACTTGCCCTTTGACAATGCCTTTGTAAAAATATCTACATCCTATTCCTCGGTCGAAATATACTGCAACACCATAATCCTCTTGACCACACAATCCCGTAGATGATGATAGAGGATATTTATATGCTTGGACTTGTCATGAAACACTAGATTCTCATAGAGTTTAATGCAACTATGATTATCACAATATATCACCGTTGGATCCATCATCCGACCAAACAATCCCACTAGGATCTTCCGCATCTAGATGGCCTCACATGCAGCCTGACTTGCTGCCGTGTACTCTGCCTCCGCTGAGCTAAGTGCAACTGATCTCTGTTTTTGGCTATACCAAGAAAGTGCAGCTGACCCAAGTTTGAAGATTCCACCAGAAGTGCTCTTCTTGTCTGATGGACTACCAGCCCAATCTACATCTGTGAAGCCTTGGAGCTTCACTCCCTCTGTCTGCTTGTACCATAATCCATAATGTGTAGTGCCTCTGAGATATCTCAGTACATGCTTTGCTGCCTTCCAAAATAACTTGGTTAGCTAAACCATAGCTTGACTCAGTTGGTTCACTGCAAAGCACAAATCTGGTCATGTGTTCACCAGATACATGAGTGAACCCATAAGCTGCTGATAAACTATAGCAGCTACTACCTCCCCTGATGTAGCATCCTCCTTCCTCCAGTTACATGCTAGAGGAGTCTCCATGGGCTTGCACATATCCATGTGGAAGTGCCTCAGTATCTCATTGGCATGATTTCCTTGAGAAATAAATACTTCCCCATCTCTCTGCCACACATCCATGCCTAGAAAGTAGTGCATGAGGCCCATGTCCTTCATCTCAAACTCTCTTGCAAGATCCTTCTTGCAAGACTTGATCAATTCATCATCACTTGTCAAAATCAGATCATCGACATATAGTACAATAATCAATAGCTTACCATCTACAATGATGTGGTAGAGGTTCGCATCCACTTCACTCTTGGTGAAGCCCAACCCGGTGAAATAGCTATCTATCCTGGTATACCAAGCATGGGGTGCTTGCTTCAGCCCATACAATGCTCACTTGAGCCGACACACATGTGACTCACGATCGAAGGTCTCAAATCCTTCGGGCTGCTCAATGTATACCTCTTCCTTAATCTCCCCATTGAGGAAAGTTGTCTTCACATCCATCTGATGGATCTTCCAACCCATCTGTGCTGATAGTGCTAGAATCAATTTGATCGATGAGTACCTTGCAATAGGAGCAAAGGTCTCATCATAGTCAATCCCCTCAACCTATGAGAAACCACGGGCAACAAATCTTGCCTTATGTTTCTCAATATTGCCATCAACTTCTTGCTTTACCTCATAAAGCCATCGGGAAGTAACCATTGACTTGTCCGCTAGTCTAGGAATAACATTCCATACACTGTTCCTCATAATAGAATCATACTCCTCTACCATCGTATCCATCCAAACTGGCTGCTGCACTACCTCCTCAAAAGAAGAAGGCTCAGTCGCTACACACTCCCCAACCAGGGCCATGTAGCCAGTGTATCTATCGAGATATCTCCTCTATCTACGATGAGAGTATGGCTACCCAACATTCTCTCTCACATCCTGCATCAATATGTCAACTTCTCGAGAGCATTTCTACCCCTCTATGGAAGACTCTCTAGTAGTGGTGATCTCCACCACTAGAATCTCTGCATGCAGCTACTCTGCATCATCAGGAGGCTCCTCCTCCTTAGGAACTAGTAGTTCCTCATCATCACCATGCAACTTGAGCTCCCTCTCAAGTGATTCTCACATGGCTCGCTGCTCATCAAACTTCAGATCCCTACGCACTACTATCCTTTGACTGGCAGGTAGAAACCCCCAATACTTGTGAGGTGTATCCATATACCCCACAAGTATTCCCAACTCAGTTGTTGGGTCTATCTTCTTCCAAGCATCTTTGGTCACATGACAATAAACTGGTGATCCAAAGATACAGAAGTGACTTAGATCTGGCCACTTCCCTCAAAAAGCCTCTATAGGTGTCTTCATCCCCAAAATACGATGAGGACTTCTGTTCTGAAGATACACTGCTATATTGCATGCCTTAGACCACAGATGAAGTGGTAGGCTTTGATCATGCAGCATCGCTCGATCTGCTCCCATAATAGATCTATTATTCCTTTCGGCCACCCCATTCTGTTGTGGGTTATGAGGTGCCGTGAGTTCCTGTTTAATTCCTTTTGAAGCACAAAAGTCTTTAAACTGCTGGGAAACATACTCTCCACTGTTATCACTCTGCAAGGCCTTTATCTTCCTCCTGATTCTTTCTCTACCAAAGCTTTGAAATCACAAAACTTCGAGAAGGTTTGATCCTTCTTTTGCATGAAGTAGATCCAACATCTACAAGAAAAATCATCTATAAAACTAACAAAGTACCTTTGCTTCGAGGTGGAGGCTATAGAGAAGGGCCCACATACATCTGAATGAACTCAATCTAGAACTGCTCCTACTCTACGATCTCGATCATGAAAGGAAGCCTTCGCATACTTACCCAGAGTACAACCTTTTCATGTGCTTGTGTTGGGTAATTAGGTAGAAATTTGTTGCATGATCTTCAAGGCCCCATGATGCAAGTGGCCCAATCTTCTATGCCATAACTTGCCAATATCTTGGCCATGCACTTCTTCTGCCTTCGAACTGAGAGCAGCACAATCTTCTACCTGTAAATTATAAAGATTCTTAATTTGAATCCCAATCTGTTTGGTCTGTCCAGTGCCGATATGCCTTAGGAAAACCTTTCCCAAACTAAAGGCTACAACATATCCTATATCCTCAAGCATAGAAATAGACACAAGATTCTTTTTCAGCCCTGGTACATACATAACATTAGAAAGAGTGAGGGGAGAACCATGCTCCCTCTGAAACATAACCATACCTCTACCCAAGGCATAGTACTTTTCGTCATCGCCCATCTCGATCCATATCTGGAGATCCTTCTCCTCCAAAGTGCTAAAAAGATTCTTGTCACCTGACATGTGGAAAGAATCTCCACTGTCCAAAGACCAAACACATCCCATGCTGGATGAAACCATGCATGAAATAAGTGAGAAATCCATCTAAAACTATGAAGCTAGTGCATCACCATCAGATTCCTTAGAGGAACCTTTCTTCTTGGACTTCCTCTTTGGGCAATTATTAGCATAATGACCCAACTCATGACAATGAAAGCATCTCACCTTCAACTTTTCAAACTTCTTCCCTCCTTGAGAAGACTTGGAATGGGATGCCTTCCCTTTCCCTTTCTTAGCTTTAGAAGCTAAAGCCAAGTTCTCTTCATCATCATGTTTTGATGAAGAATCTCCATCCTTGGTGCTCCATCTGATCTCCTCTTGCATCAAATCCAACCATATTCGTTCCCAATCTAGTAGTTTGTCCCTTCCATTCACTAAATCCTATTAGCTATGCTAGCTCTTAGGAAGGCCAAGGAGTGCTAGACTTACCATATCCTCATCAGCTATAATGACTCCTATGCTTGCAAGCTCATATCTACAGGTGGTGAGCTTGTTCAAGAATGTAGAAATAGAGTCACCCTTCTCACACTTGATCTTTCGAAGCTTGACCTTCAGTGACAACTTCCTTTGATCACTGCTATTCTGATATAATTCTTTCAATGTTTTCCACATTGCAAATGGAGACTCATTCCCATGGAGGCTTGAGACTATGTGATCTCGAACACCCTCCAAGAGAATTCTCGTAGCTCTAGCCAAACACTTACCCCATTCCATCAGCTCAATCTTGTCAGTAGGCTTAGGGATTTCTTGATCAATGAAATCCTTAAGCCCATTATCTTCCAAAACTGCCTCCATGTGATCCTTCCAAGCTATATAGTTTGAACTGCCATCAAGGGCATACTCAAGCCTCAAACCATTGGACGCCATTGATGAAATATATGTGATAAGAACTTGAGATCTATATCAAGAATAAGAAACTTTGAATTCCTCCTGCTAGTATACAATTCTTGCTTGATCACTTATGCTCTGATACCATGTAGAATGTTTTTCTACAAATCAGCTAGCTTTGATACCATGTAGAAATATCACCTGTAGAACAAACCAATATGTGCAATGTCCTAAATAATAATACTTGTTCTACTTCTACAAAACGTTAAGCGGAAGCATAATTGAAATCATGAGCAACATCAAGTAGAAACATGCATAACTGATCAAGAGAATTAATCACACATAACACAATATATATCTAGGGGAAAGCACCAGCAGAAAAACCCCAACCATGTATTAACAATCAAATGGAAATCCTCTTCACAATACAAAAAGAATTAGCTCTCAAGCTATTCAGTACTCAATGAACTATGAAGATATGAAGATATGTCTCATGAACCAACCAAGCACTATTTATATAGGCTTTCCCTATGGTACTTACATAGTTTTCTTAGGAAATAATAGCAAAATCATATGCTATTAATTCCAACATACCAAAAACAACCAATGGTCCAACTACGTATTCCTTGAGAACACTAGTTCCTCAACCATGCAAAAACTACTTACTAGAAATAGTTAAGCATCTGATAGTACATTGTCCCAAATCTGATCTCAACAGGGTCTCTGACAGAACTAACATGCCACAGTTATCCATGAGTGAATCCTTAGTTATCTAAAATAATAGTTGTCACATGCTTGCAAGCATTAACAAACTATATTTTATTATTTTAACAACTTGTTAAAATAATCTAACTGGACTTGACTATTTAGAACTAAGTCAATTGACTCTCTCATTATAGAACTCATGTTTATTCCCTCAATCAGTGGAGGAAACTCATGTGCATGCTCACAAAGACTTCAATTTTAATTTTTCATAATTAATTAACTCATGGAGATTAATTAGATAGATTGGGGACTGCTATAAATAGGAAGGGACCCAGAAATGCTATTTTTAGAACTTTCTATTTTTAGTAGTTTCACCTCTCACCTAGTGCGGCCAATGAACTTATTGGCCAAACTGTTATTTTAGAAATGCTATTTTTAGCAGGTCTATTTTTAGTACATTCTAAATTTAGCATTTCTTGTTGCACACTTTTCAACACTTCACAAAAACCTTTATTATGGAATGTGATGCTTCAAGAAATGGAATTGGTGTTGTTTTAATGCATGAACAAAGACCCATTGCTTTTGAAAGTCTTCCAATCAAAGGAAAGTATTTACACAAAGCTATTTATGAGAAGGAAATGCTAGCAATACTACATGCACTTAAGAAATGGCGACCCTAATTAATGGGAAGACACTTCAAGGTAAAAAAAGATTATGATAGTCTTAAATAATTTTTGGAACAAATATTATCTTCAAAAGAGTAGCAAAAATGGGTCACAAAGATCTTGGGCTATGACTTTGAAATACTCTACAAAAAAGGGAAGCAAAATACTGTGGCAAATGCACTCTCAAGAAAGGATGAGGATGTGGAAGCATTTCTTTGCGCCATTTCTATTATCGAAGCAGATTGGATAAACGAAGTAAGGGATGAATGGAAGAATGACGAGGAAGTGTGGGCACTCATTCAAAAGATACAACAAGATCCCAATACATCTGATACATTTAGCCGAAAAAATGATTTTTTGTGGTACAAGGATCGATTATACCTATGTAAGAATTCCAAACTCACAAAAAAGATTCTTAGGGAATTGCACACCTCTCCTTTAGGAGGGCACTCAGGATTTCTAAAAACCTACCACAGGGTTAAGAAGGATTTTTTTTGGGATGGCCCTTAAATCAGATATTCAAAAGTTTGTGGTGGAATGTTTGGTTTTCCAACAAAATAAAGTTGAAACAATTAAGACCCCAGGACTATTACAACCCTTATCCATTCCATGCCAATGTTGGGAGGAGGTTTCAATGGATTTTATCACAGGCTTACCCAAGTTCGAAGGAAATAGTGTCATCATGGTGGTAGTTGATATAATTATCAAGTATCCACACTTTTGTGCATTATATCATCCATTTAAAGTGAGTATAGTTTCTACTGCTTTTATGGAAACAATTCAAAAGCTACATGGAAACCCGAAGATTATTATAAGTGACAGAGATCCCATTTTCACTAGAAATTTTTGGACAAAATTATTTTATTGTCTAGGGACTCAGTTAGCTCATAGCTCATCTTAACATCCTCAATCTAATGGCCAAACTGAGATAGTAAACAAATGTTTGGAAGGATATCTTCATTGCTTTGTATCTGATAAACAAACACAATGGGTCAAATGGTTGCCTTTGGCTGAATGGTGGTATAACACTTCCTTCCATACTGCAACAAAAATGACCCCATTTATGGCACTTTGTGGATATCATCCACCCTCCATCACATTATATTTAAGAGAAAATTCTAAGGTTCAAGCAGTGGAAGGTCACATCGAGCATCAACAACAAGTTCTCCAACTCTTAAAGGATAACCTTACCTTGGTGAAGAATAGAATGAAATAGTAGGCAGATCAACATCACAACGAAAGAAGTTTTGATGTAGGTGATTGGGTATTCCTATGGCTATAACCATATAAACAAATGTCCCTCAAGCAAGCTAAGAAGGATAATAAATTATCACCAAAGTATTATGGTCCATACAAGGTGTTGCAAAAGATAGGTACTATGGCATACAAATTGGAACTTCCTGCAGCTTCTCGAGTGCACCCAATTTTCCATGTTTAATGCTTAAAGAAGGTTATAGGTGACAATATTCTAGTTCAAACAATATTGCCAGAACTTGATGAGGAAGGAAAAATCATATTGCAACATGAAGCAGTCAAAGAAACAAGAACTCGACTGCTATGAAATTGATCAATTTCAGAGTATCTCATCAAGTGGAAGAACTTACCTATTGAAGATTCGACATGGGAGGATGAGAATTTTATAGAACCACCCAAAACTACTCAAGAATTAAGGACAACACTTTTTTTAAGGAGAGGGGCATGTTAGGTCCCTATAATACTGGTGATTCTGCCATTACTATTTTCATTTTATCCCTTATTGTTATTTTTGTGCCTTTATATTATTATGATTAGGTTGGCTTGGTTATATTGTGTCCCCTTAGACTCCTATATATAGAAAGGAGTTTTTTTCATTTGAATCATCCAAGAATTGTTCGTGTAATGTAAAGGAGGTTTCCCCCCTCGAAGAGGCTGAATTCTAAGGCATTGATCTATCTTTTTATCTTTTTGTGAGCTGGTTTCCTAACACTAAGTTTGGGTTAGAGATTATTGGGTAGACAGAAAAGTTATTCACTTTTAGGTTGAACTCAAAGTGAGCAAGAATTTTAATACATTCTTTGTTCATATGATTAATACAAAGAGGCTTGAGAGGTTTTTCCCAGTTGGGTTCCCTTAGAAATCACTGTGTATTTTTGGTTTTTCTTATTGCATTTATATGCATGTTGTTCTAAATTGTGATTTTCATTCTGTAGATTAGTAGAGTAGAATTGTTTCTCTTGATTTTAGATTAATTATCTTAATCATTTGTAATTCTATCAAATTTCTACATGGTATCATGGCAGGATTCACATTAGAACAATAATTTCAAACTTTTCTCTCAATAATTTCGAGTTCAAGCAATGCAAGTGCAAACAGAGCAAGTGCAACAAATTTTCTTCAAGATCAGAAGAATGTCTTTCAATGCCTTGAGATTGGAGTATTCCCTAAAGGGTAGTTGAAATTTCATAGGCTGAAATGATTGAATGGAGGAAGTTCTTAAAGACAACAAATTTTTGGAATATGTCCAGGTATACTTTCCAAAACAAGGATCATCTGATGCACAACACTTATCCAATGGAAGAAAAATGTAGCTAAGGTGAGGAGAATAATCTTAAAGGGAGTGTGAGACCACATTGTCTCAAATATCCATGGGAAAGAAACCCCTTTTGCAATGTGAAAGGAATTGAATGACATATTTGAGAGTAGCATTGACTATAGAAAACTAGCCATCAAAGACAAATTTTTAAACACCAAGATGCAGAAGAATGACACTATTCTACAGTATCTCACTAGATTTATACAAGTCCGGGATGAGCTTGGAGGCGTTCGTGTGAATGTTGCAGAATATGACTTGGTGATCCTAGATTTTCTAGGCCTTCCCAAAAGATGGCATAACTACCATGACTCCATGAATAGGAGGGAGAAAGTTCCAAATTGGGAACACTTATGATCTGATTTGGTACAAGAAGAGATCAGGCAGAATACTAGAGACATAAACTAATCCAAGGGAGAGGATGAAGAAAATTTTGCATTGGTTCGAAATGGAAAGAAGGGAAAAGGGAAGAGATATCAAATCAAACTAGAATCCATCCAAGGGGGCAAGAAGAAGGACTTGTCCAAAATAAAATGTTTCAATTTTCATGAATTTGAGCACTATGCTACGAAGTGTCCACACAAAAAGTATAACAAGAATAACTTAGGAGGAGTAGCAAGTGAAGCATTGGCTTCACAGTTTGATATATACTTCACACTTAATGCATGCATGGCCAACACTATGAGGGGGAGTGTTTGGTACTTGGAACTAGGTGCCTCATTCCACATGACAAGGTGTAGAGAGTGTCTCAATGAATTGGAGGAGAAAGATCTCCATATGAATATTGAGATTAGGGATGATGGAAGGTATAGTGCTACTGGGATTGGAACAATGACCTCTAAGAGGGATTCAAGATTCCCACTTTTCCTCAAGCCTTTCTGAGCCACATAGCCATTGGATAGGTGAGGTAGATCGAGGTTCATGTGAAGAACCTGTATAAACTTGATGTGGAAGATTGTGTTGCTTTAAGAAGTAAGGAAGAGACACTGTAGAATTGAGATGTTGGTGAACTCTAACACAAAATAACTGGTCATTTACACCAAGGTTACTTGAAAATTATGAAGAAAATAACCACTTGCCTTTGTAAAGTCGCAATTGAGCAACAAGATGTCTACAAAGGTTGTACCTTGGGGAAGTGTGTAAAATCCACATTCCGTAATTAAGAAAACAAAGCACATTCAACCTTGGAAAGAGTCCACTTTGATGTTTGTGGACCCTTATCAATAGTCTCCACTTCCAAACATAAACAATTTGTTATTTTATTGATGAATTCTCAAGAAAGTGTTGAATCTTCATCATGCACAAGAAGGATTGAACTTGCTCAAAGTTTGTAGAATTCAAGGCACTAGTTGAGAAAGAGACCGGCAAGAAGGTGAAGCCTCTTAAGAGCGATAATGGAGGTGAGTATGTTTTAAATGATTTCAATTACTACTATGCTAAAGAAGGAATTCAAATAGATCTCACAACACCCCACAACCCACAATAGAATGGGGTAGCTGAGAGGAAGAACCAAAGAAATGTTGGATTTATTAGAGCTATGCTACATGACAAAGGTCTAAAGGTCTATCACTACATTTGTGGGCATAGGCATGTAAAACAATAGTCTACTTGTAGAGCCAAAGTCCTCATCGATTTCTTGGTATGATTACACCAGAGGAGGCTTTCTTGGGGAGAAATTTAGATGTGTATTGAGGAGCCTTTGCTTACTACCATGTCCTCAATGATTCAAGGAATAAAATTAAGTCGACAACAGATTTTGGGGTTTTTTTGGGTTACACTGGAACTTTACACAATTACCGTGTGTACTTACTTCCTTTAGAATGATAGGTGTGTGAAGGGATGTAAAGTTTGATGAGGAAAAAATGATGTTTTTCTATCTTCAGAGGGAGCTTTAGATCCCACCAAAAGAGGATCTTTTAGCTCCAAAGTAGGAGCCTCAGGAGGAGCCTCAAGGAGTTCTGGAGCAAGAAAAAATGGAGGAACAGAGAGGAGGTAGAGTGGAGACATCCACTCAAGTAGAAAAATTTGGAGAAGGTAGAAAAATAACTGGGGAAGTTGATAGATTAGTGTAGGATGTGAGGGAGAATGTGGGAGCTCCTTGAAATTTGTACAGGAAAAGGAGGTTACCTGAGAGGTACATTAGCTACATAGCTCTAATGACTAAGCTTTTAGAGATTGAGCCATCCTCTTTTAAGGAAGCATTTGAGCAACCAGTTTGGGTTAATGCAATGGTGGAAGAATACGAATCCATCATGAAGATAATTGTTTGGCAAATGGTCCCAAGACTGGTAGATAAAATAATTGTTGGTTTGATACAAATATTCAAAGTTAAGCACGCAACTACGAGAAACATAGAAAAGTATAAGGCCAGTTTTGTGGCCAAAGGATTGTCTCAAGTTGATGGAATTCACTATGAGGAAACCTTTGCTCTAGTAATAATGTAATCATCCATTAGATAAATTATTGCACTAGCTGCATATATGGGATGAATATCCACTATATGGATGTAAAACCAATATTTATCAATTGTGTTATTGAGGAGGAAGTGTACATCAAGAAACAAGAATGTTTTGAGACATTTGGTCGAGAGTCTCATGTGTGGAGACTCAAGCGAGATTTGTGCACTCTCAAACAGGCACCCTGAGCTTGCTACACTTAGATTGAAAGTTATCTCACTAGTTTAGGCTTCACTAAAAGTGAAGCAGATGCAAACCTCTATCATATTTTGGTAGAAGATAAATTTCTTATCATTGTTTTATATGTTGATGATTTAATATTGAGAGGTTATGAGCAGCTAATCATCTCTTGCAATTAGGACCTTTCAAGGGAATTTTAGATGAAGGACATGGGTCTCTTGCACTACTTCCTTGGGCTAGAAGTATGGCAAGGCGATGGGGAATTGTTTGTGTCTCGAGGAAAGTATGCCACCAAGATACTACATAGATTTTACATGGACAGTTGCAAGCCCATGGAGACACCTCTAATGACCAACTGGAGGAAGGAGTTTGCCACTTTAGGTGAAGAGGTTGATGCCACCATTTACCGGCAGCTAGTGGGTTCACTGATGTATCTTGTGAACACATGACTAGCTATGTGTTATGTAGTAAACCAACTAATCCAAGGTATGGTTAAGCCGACCAAATTGTAATTGAAGGAAAATAAACATGTTTTACGGTACCTCAGAGGCACTAGCCAATATGGATTATGGTTCATGTTAGTGTCTGTTAGTCATGCCAATCACCAGTGATCAAATGTGCTCTTTAAAAGTTTTATTAGGGTCCTAGGTAAATTTTTTTATGGTTTCAGTAGGTCTTCAAATAAAAAAATTTGATCATTGGTTGGTGTGTCTAGGTCAGTGCTACTCCCTTCAGCATTCATGGTTATCATTATTCATCATGGTCATGTCATTTTTCAAGTGTTACATGTCATGGATCAGTCAAATAATCATATAGGTCTCTACCTAGGTCATCACTTGTAATTCTCATCACTATGTCATTTTTAAGATGAAAAGGCCATGTTTATGGTATTGAGTCCAAACATAAGGGAGTTAGCATCTTAGGAGGCATATGTAGTAAAGGTAAAGGTGCTAATTTAGTTCATAAAGGTATTGCTGCAAAACACCTCACTTTTGGTTTCAAAATGAAGGATGATGTCATGTCTTAACATATGCAAAAAGTGAATTTAACTCTTATAAGAGACCATACAAACATTTATTTCACTTATTCCATTTGCATTGAGCACTACTTCAGTAGCAAAGGCCATCTTAGTACAGCATGCATCGAATGACACTCTCAAAAGGTGATTGGCACCCCCTCCAAAGCTCCATGTTGTGTTTTTTACCTTTCGCTATGTTTTCACTTCTAGAGGCAAAGAATACATCTCTAGAGGTTTTTTGTTGGCAATGAAGGTTCCATCAACCTATTTCCAAGTAATTTAAAGCTCTTTCCACCTCGTATCAACATTTATTTCATCTTTTTAGTGGAGAAACCCTCTCATAGTCCCCACGTTACGTTTTTTGTGGGTGCGCTCCATAGTTTTCAAGAAAATATACCTAGTTCATACCCTTCCCCACACCCAAATACACTTCCCAAAACCTTTCTTACCCTTCCTCCCTCATTTCCCTAACCCCTATACCTAACCCTAGCTTCTACGCTACATTTCTGGTTGTTTTAGGGTTAAGACTGTGTTTAAATTCCCTACAACAATCCCTTCACTATTTTTATCATTTTCCACCTCCGTAAGCTTACTAACATACATCCCTACATCCCCATTTTTTCTTACCCACATATATTATCCCTAACCTCTTCATTACCTCACCTAAATACACTAATCCCAATCCCCTTCTCCTTCTAAAAACTTTGTTTTTCCCATCTCTTACTCTAGGGTTTTTCTTTACAATTGTAAAAAAAGGAGGGAGGAAAGAAGCCATACAACAAAGGAGGTCATGTGTCAAGGTTTGAGCCACTTGACACCAAAGAATTGAGGTCTTCAACATTTGCTATACAATGTTTCCAAAAGGCAGGTTGTTTAGGGTTTTGTGAGAAAAATCAACAAGTGGGATACCATGCCAAGTTGACAAGCCTCTTTTCCATGAACTTGAAAAGAAGAAAATCCACAATATCAGGGATAAAATTCGTCATATCAGAAGAGGTGATTGGCATAATTTTTATGGTTTTTAGGTCATTTGAGACACATAGGGATAATCTTACTTAAAAATCTGTTTCTCACATAAGGAAAATTAATTTGACAAATTGAAAGAGGTTTTTATCCATAATATAACATGGAACAAAAACCTCCTTAATGTTTTACAAAAGTATCATATATTGGAAGATATACAACTTTTTTTGAGACATATTTTAGAAAATTAAAATTTTCCAAGTTAATTTCCTATTTCAGTAATTATTTTGTGGCACGAATTTTGACAAAATGAAAATTCATTTCCAAACAGTGAGAGAGGTTTTTCTTAAAAAAATTCTTATATACAAAACTATCTCCTCATTTTTAAAAACGTCTCATGGTTAGAGAGATATTTCTCCATATTTGAAGTCTACTTTTGTAGAAAACCCAAAAATTTTACATAGTTTTTAATCTAAAAAGGTAGTGTGCCCCATGCTATGTTTTTTTTTTAGGCCTCCATTTGACAAAAGGTATATAATTGTGGATTCCTTATGACTTGCACATTAAATTTATGTAATCAAAGATCCATGTCAGTAGATTTTTCTAGATCAAAAAGTAAAAAAGGTACCAAAAAAACACCTTTTTGCCATGTTTTTCATAGGCACGCTACATTTTTGGAGTAGCTGTGGGAGAAATGGTTTCTGGAGATCTACAAGCAGTATTTTCTAGTTCTTGAAGATTCTATGGTGTATTAGATAGGTAAATATTCTCCAACATTTTTCAGATATTTATTTGGAGATTGGTAGCACCTCCAAAAATCACTTACAAGCAGCATGCTACGTTTTCCCCAAGCACGCTACGTTTTTGCTTGGAACTCATCTTTCTCAATTTTCTTAGTCTAGTTCTACTTTTTCTGATATAATTTGTTAGTGTAGGGGTTGTGATGATGCATTGAGGTGTAATTATGTTTTTCAAAGTAAAAATGAAGTAGATTCATGCTTGTATAGGTTCTTATAGTCAAATGAATCAGTTTTGCACCAAATTCGGAGTTGTTTTCTAACCTCCGTAGCCTTAGGTATGGCTAGAGATATTCTTGTAAGTAGTTCCTTGAATGTTGGATTCGATCCTTGAGAGGGGGAAATTGATATTTTGATCTATATGTAACCCAATCTAAGTTAGAGAAAAAGTTAGACATTAGTGAGTAGAACTCTTGTAGATTGTATTCATTATCTTTTTTTAAAGGAAACGAAAGGACAGTTGCAACTATTATTTAGGAATTCTTGTGTTGTGAGTTTGTGATAATGTTTTCTCTCTATTATAGTTTTATATGAATGATAATTTCATTTTCTTTATATATCTATGCTTTTCAATGATTTTCCTAAGATGTTTTAAACAAAATTCTTAATTTTAAGCTTTGTTTTGTTAGGAATTTCATGTTTATATCACCTATCTTTTGATAAATGAATTCATGCTTACCATGCTCATTTTGATATTTCCTTTTCCACCCTACACTACATTGAAAAAGCCCCAAAGTATCACAAAGGCATACCTACCCTGCTCCTTTATATCTCTTGCAACTGAACCCTTTGACCTTTTGACCTAGTTCCTTGATTTTTACTCTTGATCTAGCAAAACCCTAAAATCTTCAAAACTCTAGAGCTGAACATATCAAGCCTAATATATTTTTCCCACTCCATTCATCATTGGCAGTGAGCTCATAAATAGATCCCTCTTTGGTTTGGCAGGACTAGCTACTAAACCCTAAGTGGTTTGAGGTTACCTCCTTTGATATCCTTTCTCAGCCTTGGGATATTGTGGAGGATAGTAGTATAGACGGACAGAGGGAGTGAGGTTATGTGGATTCATAGTTGTATATTGGGCAGGGAGTCCATCCAACTATAAAAGTACATCAGGTGGAATTTTTAGTTTTGGGTCCACATTGATTTCTTAGTATAGTAGGAATAAGAGGTCTGTGGTGCTCATCTCAACATAAGATGAATACATTGCTGCAAGCCAAGCAACATGTGACGTGATATTGATGAGAAAGATACTTGTGGGACTATTTTTTTAGGAGATGGATCCAACTCTAATCTACTGTAATAATCAGAGTTGTATTAATCTCTCTAAGAATCAGGTATTTCACAATCGATCCAAGCATTTAGATATCTGGTAACATCATTTACGGGGCTGTGTGTAGAGGTAGATAACGTTGCTAAAATACATGTTGACAGAGGAACAAGATGTTGACATCTTGACAAAGGCCTTGTCAAGAGGGAAGTACGAATTCCATAGGCGCGGGATAGGGGTGGTTCAAAATCCCTTTCTTGCTAAGAGGGAAACTTGAGAAGTGTAGCAAGAAAAGCTCAATTTGAATTTGACTTGGTAAAATTAAGAAAATTAAAATTTCCACATTAACAAACAACTTGGAGGTAGTTAACTGAGGTTTCATGTCTATTTTCACTTAGTTAGCTTAGTAAATTCGAGCTAGAGGGCTTGGATTTTGGTTAACCATGTGTGATTACTAAATTTTAGTAATCCAGTTCTGTTATTTCCAATTGTATTCAGTTAACTAGTTCTAGCTATTGATAGAATTGGTGGAAGGTTAGTTGTGTAGTGGGACAATAGTATAACTCAGTGATCATCCATTTAACTAATCAATCAACCAAAAATAGCTATCGCATGCAAGGAATTTAATTTTCCCAGCTGTGGTGGAGATTCAAAGGTAGTGTAACAAGCAGTTGTAAACTATTTTGAGCATACATGTGTTGCATGTAGTCAGAGGATCAACCTTGGGGATTGCACAATCAATTGGAGGATAGATTCCTAAAAACATAGGGGCTAATTCCTCAGGATTTTCACAAGGAAATAAGGGCTTAAGATGAAGCATAAATTGGCTAAGTTTGGGTCAGAGCTTCTCATTAAGCAAAGGGAAAGGTTATTCACTTGCAGGTTGAGCTCAAAGTAAGCAAGAAATTGCAATACATTCTTTATTCATTTGGTTAATATAAAGAGGCTTGAGGGGTTTTTCCTATTTGGGTTCCCTTATAAATCACTGTTTATTTGTGGTTTTTCTTATTGCATGTCTATGCATGTTGTTCTAAATTTTGAATTTCAATTCACATATTAATAGAGTAGAATTGTGTCTCTCGATTTTAGATTAAATTTCTTGAGAAGTTGCAATTTTATCAAATTTATACGTTGTTCACTTCTAACCTGCTACTATAACTTGTGCCTAAGATTATAGTACATGCCATATTATTGTCCTGCTTGCAATATCTACTCCTTCAATTCTGTCCCATATGAACTCATAGTTGCAATGTGATTTACTTGCACTCTGCTACTAAGAGCATCTTCAACTCTGTTCTTCTTTCGTTTAATGTATTTGATCTTGAAGTCAAACTTACTGAGCATAGCTAAATACTTAGCTTGCCTAGCATTCATATCATGTTGGTCAAATAAGTATATCATACCGCTGTGATCACTCATCAACACAAACCTCCTACCAAGAATATAGTGTCTCCTCATCTTCAAGGTATGGATGATAATTGCTAACTCGAGATCATGAGTCACATAATTATTCTCGTTCTCATTCAAATTCCTTGACTCATAGCATACTACCTATCCTTCCTACATTAGAACTCCACTAGTTTCTCTCTTGTAAGCATTTGTACACACTACGAACACTTTATTTGTATCTGCGATCTTTAGAATTGGAGCGCTTGTAAGCAACTGCTTCAACTGCTCAAAAATAGTTGCACACCCTCTATACATTAAACTTTATTTCCTTTTCATTGCAAATATGTAATAGGATAGGAAATATATGAGAATTTCTTGATGAACCTCCTATAGTAACCTCCTAACCCCATGAATGATCTGACCTCATCCCCATTTCTAGGCGCTGCCCATTCCATGATAGCTCTGCTCCTTTCTGGGTCCACTTCTATGCCTTCCTTTGAAACAAGGTGTCCCGCGTAATGAAATTTTGTCTGAAAGAAACTACACTTACTAATATACAATTGATTCTCTCTTACAAATCTTAACACTACTGCTAAATGTTTTGCATGCTCTTCGTTATTCTTAGAATACATAAATACATCATCAATGAATACTATCACAAACTTGTCCAAAAGAGGACACAACACACTATTCACCAAACACATGAAATTAGTTGGATCATTAGTCAAACAAAAAGGAACCACAACGAACTCATAATGCCCATACCTAGTCTAGAAAGAAGTATTGTAGATGTCCTCTTCTTTGATGCATACCTAATGATATACTGATCTGAAATTAATCTTCAAGAGAAATGTTGCTCCCTTCAACTGGTCAAACATGTCAACAGTATGTGGCAAAGGGTACATTTTCTTGATCGTCGCCTTTTTCATATGCCTTAATCAATACATAACTTGAGAGTGCCATCCTTCTTCTTTACAAACAACATCAATGCACCCCAAGGCGACACACTTGGCGTAATGTATCCCTTGCTAAGAATTTCCTTAATTTTCAAATTCAATTGCACCAAATATAGAGTGCTCATCATGTATGATGCCTTAGATGTTGGTGCTACTCCTAGCATCAGCTCAATAGAAAAGTGCACTTCTCTATGAGGCAGTAACTCTAAAATATCTGCGGGGAATACATGCTAAAAATTCTGCAAAATTGGATATCCCTTCAAGACTTTTGCGTCCTCAACATCCTTACATTTATCACTGCAAATATGAACTGCAAACAACTCACACCATTTCCTACTACTATTCTTTTCCTAGATAGCTATAACCATTCTCATTTTTGTAGGCTTCTTCTTACCTTACAAGATTCTCCTTTCTCCATCATTATCCAGGCACTAAATAGCCTTATCATAGAAATCCACTTTAGTCTTGTGAATGTAAAACCAATCCATACCCAACAAGTCCAACATTGGAAGTACATTTATATGCATTGATGTAAACATACTGTTCATATCAAATGCATAAGATCTTACCCAATTATGAACTCTTTTCTTAATACCTGTAACCAAATGCACCAGCCAAGACTTTGCATGCACTTCTTTATTCAAGCAACACTTATCCACTAAGTTAGGACTAATATAACTATAGTTAGATCTAGGGTCAATCAAAATAGAAGCAACTTGATCACAAATCTTACCTTCCATCTCGATAATAAATGTCTTATGATTAGCCTGCCTATTATCTAACTATGCATAAATTCAAGGAAGACCCTATCTAACATACCCAACTCTCTATGCCTCCTGAGAACTATAAATATGAGGTTTTCTACCCTAATGTTGTGGAAAATATATCTTGCAATGATCCTTGCCACAATTCCAACGCTGCAAAGGATTCATGCCATCACCCTTACTCTGCTCCTTAGAATAAAATCCTTGTCTTCTGTTAACTGCATTGAATTTATTGTACGCCATTGTATTCTCCTTGTTACTTGCATCATGAGGTCTTTCTAACTTCTTATCCCACTTTCCCTTAGTCTTTTAATTACCTTTCCAACCCTTCTTAGGCTTTGAATTATGTCTAGACTACTCATAATAATGTTTCAACTTCCCAATTACTTCCTCCAATGTCTGAGGCTCATCATACTCAATCTAATCCTTAAATTGTAACGTAAATTCACTAACAAATATTCAAATATTTGTCTTATCATCCTTAAGATATGGTACATACCTCAACAACTCCAAAAATTTAGTCATATACTCTTCATCTATCATAGATCCCATCTTCAAATCATAGAAATCGTTAGCCTTACCATCATAGTATCTCTCTGACAAGTACTTCTTTCAGAAGATTCTTTTAATATCATGCCAGATAAAATCCCCTAATTTGATGCCTTTTACACACTTCACACCTTGCCACCAAATGTATGCTTTCCCTTTGAGACTAGAAATGGTTATCCTGGCTTCCATATTCTTTATATAGTCATGCGTATCAAAGAACTTCTTCATCCCAAGCAACCATGCTTCTCCATCCTCTGGTTTCTTCAAATATCGATCAAATGTAGGATTTTTGGCTTTATTGAACTCCACTGGTAAGTATTTCTTCTCACTACTCCTGTAAGGATGATAGTGATGATGACCATGATACCAATCTGAGTCAGAGCCAGAATAAAATACATAACCACTACCTCTCCTATCAAGTGTATCCATTCATCTTCCACCTCTAACCATATCATCCTTATATGAATCTTTCCCTCCATGAGACCTCCTACAATACGCCCCATTTTTCCTTTCCTCGTGTCCATAACTGACCCATGATTTTCCCTATATTTTCAAATCTGGTAAACTTTGAAGGATCGCTACATTGACCTCTACTTTCCTTTCTTGAGCTCTAGAAATTCTTTCGTGTGATTGAATGATTATGTTACTACCTGCCTTACAACTTAAGATTTTTACCTTTAAACTTCTCAATTGATCTACTATGTCAGAAGAGTACTCATATTTGTGTTTCTCATTTGATCTATAAGTAGATTCACATGAATTGTAATCCACCATCTTGCTTGTCATTTCTGATCTTCTTCCTTCAATATACCATGTCAGATAAACCAATTATAAGCATAATCAAAATACCTCAGTGAAGTTCATGGGAGGCTATATTGTCTACAAAGTGAATCTGGATTACTTTAATAGATATATATAATCAGAAAAACATATCAATGATTTCAACATACTAGTATCATCAACCTCTACATGATGACACAAAACCACAAAAATGACCTTCATAATGTATGCATAACAAACACATGGAAAATGAACATGCATGCATGATGAACCAATTATTCCCATCTAGTCCAAGTGTTTGAACTTGGAAGCTTTGATGCCACCTTGTAACCACCCTCCCACATTTACCCAAATCCACAAGCTCACCAGGTAAAAATGAGGTGAATTTTAATGTGCAAGACTCAATTTCCAAGATGCATTTATGGAAAATGGGGACCACATGTCTAGAACTAACTTGAACACCTAGTGACACATAATCACACTATAATCAACCTAATTTAATCCAACACTATTTCTTTTCAGTTTCGTTTTCTTAAATTTAGCACGACTTTGTGTTTTTGGTAACTTCTCAGGTTCTAAACTTATGAAGTTGTGTTGAGGGTCTAAATGACATTTTCAAGGAAAATAGAGAAACCATAAAATCTCCAAAAATTGTATCCCATTCTTCTTCTTAGCCTCCTCATGGACATCTTTGAAATGAGGTATTATGATAGTCAAACGTAGATCGTATGCCAAAGTTACGACCCAGGGAAGTTATAGGTCCCAATTACTCATTTATACAAACACTTTGTCTACATAGTGCGTGTAGGTTATAAATACATATATGTTCATTAATTCAATAAGCTCATTAGAAAATAATTAAGAATGATTTATTCCCTCTCTACATAGATGCAACAACACTTATTAGTCCATACATTCATCAACCAATTAATAACTAAATAATTCATCACAAGAGACATAGAAGATACATGCCATATGAACACCATATAACCATAAACTAATCAGCATATAAACCATGGAAACTCATCCATAACATCACCAACACAATCAGTACAAATATATATGAATTGTAATAAAATAATAGCTCTTATTAACATATGAAAGTCAGGGACTTCCACATACCACATGACCATAGATTGGGTTGAACCAAATCTCTCTTTCAACCAATCGCCCCCACACCATATTCCAAGAATGGATGTGGGTTCTCAATAAATAAACTAAGAAAAACCAAACCAAGGCTTCTAGAGGCCAAACCATCTCATCTCCCAACTAGAGATTCCACCTCTTGATCGTAAATCGCTAACACCAACCAAATTGATCTCTACCCAAGTTGTACATGGATCCAGGAACTAGTAACTCAACCCATAGCCTTGCATGGCTCTAGTGCGTTTGTCCAACCCGAATCCAGAACTAGTAATTCAACACACCAAGGGTTCCAGAACTTTTGTCCAACCTAGGCTCCAAGACTAGTAACTCAACCCAAGTTCTTCCAGGGCTTCCATAGTGTTTTTTCCAACCCACCACCATAAGGAATTATGAGAACCAACTATAAAATCAATAAAATGGAAAAACCCACAACACCATGGTTATCAAGGAAATGGAAAATCAAGGTGAAAACCACTGTCAATTTAGGAAATCCTCCATGCCAATGGAATCTCATAACCAAATAATTATATGCATATACGATGCATCCATAAATCAACAATGATATCATACATATAATTTGTGTCCTGCAAAGCAATCTCACTATAGTTTTTGATCATGTTGTCCCCTTGTGATTTCCTTCATTTCCTTACCTTCTTTCTCCAAATATAATGTATGACAAAATGCTCCAAGAAACTCTAAGTATGAAAGAGTATGAGAAAAAAAAAAACTCCAACCTAAAACTGACAAAACATATTGCACAGATCCTCAGAAACCTTTGTATCATTGATACATCTACTTTCTTTTCTTCACATGCAATTCTATGACCTTTTGCCTTCCTTTTCTCCTATTTTCGATTATTTTCATAACTAAAATGATAATTAATGCCACTTTTCCTTTTCCAATTTCCATAGCCATCAATTAATCACCAGTGATACCCATCACTATGTTTTTCCCAACATTCAACATGGAATACATGTCCGATGACCTTGGTCTTATTTTTCCTTTATTAAATTTATTTCATGAAATTTTATCCCAAGGTTGTTACATCATAAGAAATCAGTGTGAACATTATTCAAGAATCCATTTCACCAACTTCTCAGGTTCTTTATGATATTTCCATTCTATATATTTCTTTGTTTAGATAGTCGTTTAGAGTGTTTTGTTGCCCGCGTGCCTATCTAATTGGCGAAGAAACCATTTTTGGTCATGGAATCCCCTCACAACATGTTTTGGGGCTCAAATCCCAAGTTTTGAGTACTATTGTTGTAAAGACATCGCAAACTGTGGGTGCAGAGCGCAAATTGTATGTTAGAGTCATAGGGTTGTCCACCCTAAGTTTTAAATGTAGTGTCAACCTACCCATAGTACGTGGACCATAGGATTGTATAAATACAGTGAGGCTCTAAGTTGTAAAGTAGTTAGAGGAAGAAAGTAGAAAAATTGAATGGAGTCTAGAAGATAGCGAGCATAGAGTAAAGGTCTAAGTGCTTCGGGCCGTAGTAGTAGGAAGAGGATCTGAGTGCACAGAGGCCTAGTAGAGTCCACAACTAAGTGCATGGATCTATGCAACTAAGTGTGCAGGGTGGAGTCGAGTAAACCAAGGAAGAAGAATAATAAAGAGAATTTTTATCTAAATTTCATGTATCCGTTCTTATGTTATTACATGTTTGATATGAAGTGCAATTATACTGTTTATTTACTGTGCACTTTTGTATGAATGGTGAATATTGTTAAGTATAAATGACAGCATACAGATAAGCTAAGTAATCAACTAATATCGGGTTTCTAGTAAGGGTTTGGGTAATAACATGGATTGAGCCCCGAGTATGGCTATGTGAAGGCAGCATCGCAGGTTGTGAGGTATTGATAGGTGCGTGTAGCGTTGTGCATGCAGGATCAAATGTGGACCTCCGAAAATCATCAGACATCACTAGGGTGTGGAAACCTGGTTCTAGCACCCTCCCATACTACATCAGATGAGACCTTAGTCCACACTCTGTGGTCTGTTGCCGAAAGGGCCAGTAGTTCCGAGATTTTTTTGGCTAAATCACCTCTGAACCTGGGTCAGGCCCCTACAAGCCAACAACCATACAAATTGTCCCAAAATCTATTATCTATCTATTACGTTACTCATATTAAAAATTATTTATTTCACGGGGCTGATCTAATTTCAAATGAATTGGCTTTTTGATTAGTAAACTTTTCCAAAAGCAATAGATTATTTATGATGGCATACCTGGTAATATCCCTTATATCAAGCCATGTATTTGATGATGTTGACATTGTTGTAAATCTATCAACCAAGGGGGTCTCCCTGATATGAACTACTTATTATAATTCACACCATTTGGAGTGGGAGCTCGATCCAGAGTATCGACCTGACCACCATAACTTAAAGTTTTTCCTTAGCTACAATGAATAACATGTTAAATGTTTTAGATTGTTCTATGTTGTATCAATTGCTTTAGCCCAATTCAATACTTCAATTAGCAATATTTTCTATAACAATTATTCTTTACATTCATCAACAATAATTGAATATAGATCACTAAATGAAATGATGAAGGAGACAATCAACACATCAACAAGAGAAACCAGGTTTGGTCAAAGACCAAGGAAAAACCCCACTAGGTGGAAAACCCTTTGAAATTACTCTTCTATTATATTTTCATAAAATGTTCAATAGAGATTACAATGAGCTCAATATAATATCATCCAGCAAAAAAACCCAATAACATTCATAAATATATTTCCAACATTAGAATATATTAGAGACAACTTTTCTTGTCTGCGGTAAACTTCGGTTAATGGTAAATTTCAATCAAACATCTGGTTCGCATGGAGGAGGAGATATGCAATTGACTGAAGGCTTCCAATCAGTCCATTGATCTTGCAAGCCACCAACTATGGTCTAATTTCTCTTGTGACAAGCCAGTGACTGAAACTCAAAAACATTAAAATATATGCGAGCCTCCAACCCTATAATTTGGGACCTTTGCAAACCTCTTTTGTCATCCTAGCCCGTGATCTATGAGAACTAATAAATGAATAAAAGAAGAAGATGATTGATGATGGAAAAATGATCTTGAGGTCACTTATATTTATAAGCTTCCAAGGATGACCAATTTACCATTAGGGTCGACCTGTACAAATGTGCATATGTGGGATTTGCTTCATAATTACACATTCCCTTGTCCAAATTTGATGATATTTAGGTCGATTTTGGTCCTCTCAAAAATAGAAATTCAATGTAATCATCACAACCCTTAAATAAGTTTTCAAAAGTGGAATTTTACCCTAGTTTGATAATTTAACACTCCTTCTCAACTAGGGAGAATTTCACCTCTCAATATCTGACCATCAATCAATATGTTATCCTGTCATCATATCCTGTCCCATCACTACTCATATTATGTGTTGAAACATCATCAAATCTAGGTAAAAAGAATCATCATTGAGCTAAAGCTACCACTCTCTACATTTTCAGAGATCATATCTCAATCTAAAACCACATCGGGGAGTACATCTTAACCTAGAATCTCATGGGGGAGATAAATATCTCTGATCCCATATCAAGCAATAGGTGATATAGGGGAGCATATATCAACCCATCTTAATACCTACTGATATTCCTAACAATGAACCTAAAGATTATTGTGGTATAAAACTTGCATCATAATATGAGCTTGGGCTAGATACCCGACTTATTAAAAGGTAAGGATCACATGCCCCAATCCTCCTCAACCTATTGGTTGGACAGGGAGGGACAATACCAACAAGACTGACTTATGGGTATCATGCCAATTGGGGTATAATATGCGAAGATCAAGATAGGGGAGAAACTTCTCCAACATTATGGGTAACATATAGGGATGATACACTATTGTCTAGATATCCCTCAACCCCAGGAGCCCTCCATCTCAATTCCTCACCCTGGGAGCTCAAATGGGGGGAATATTTGGTTCAGTGTCCCTAATTAGTGATGACCCTTATCAGGAGGCATCACATCCATCAGTCAGACTTTATCTCTGAAGACCAAGAACTTTGCTTTCGGTAAAGCATTGGTGAGATATCTATAATATGCTCATATTTAATATGTGATGGAGTCTAATGTCTCCTATATGCACCGTGTATTGAATGAAGTGATATCAGATATCTATGTGCTTGGACTTGTCATGAAATATAATATTCTTTTCCAGATGGATCCCACTCTTATTGCCGCAATATATCACTATAGTTTCAAGGACTTACTCAAATAACTCTCCAAAGAGCTTCCCCAACCTAACTACTTCATAGCTAGCCATGCTAGTGGAAATAAATTTTGCCTCGATGGAACTCAATGCTAAGGACTTCTACTTCCTACTCATATAATATATCATGGGAGATCCAATTCTAAAATAACATCCATACACACTCTTCCTATCGACAATGTTTCTTTCCCAGTCAGCATTGGTGTGTCCATGAATTTGAACATCTCTGACAGAATATCTCAAACCAAGTGTGATCATCACGTGCAAATATTTCAAAGTGTGTTTGGTAGTGAGAGAGGTTCAGTCATGAATTGACTCATCATATTCAGTACATAGCATATGTCTAGATGGGTGTTCACTAGGAACATCATAACATGAATCAACTATTTCTACTTGGATGGATTCACCAAATCGGGTCCTGTAACCTCTCGACATAACTTCTTGAATCTCATTTCCATCAGTGTGGGTAGGGACTTGCATTCTGTCATTCCAAATCTTTCCAAAAACTTCACAACATATTTTCCTTGAGTAAGGAAATCTCATTGGGCCTTTTCCACACCTCAAGGACTAGAAAGTACTGTATGAGTCCAAGTTCCTTCATTTCAAATTTAGAGGCTAGCTCCCTCTTACACTCGATCATTTGGGAATCACCACATGTCAAGAATAGATTGTCAACATATAAATCCAAAATCAATGATGCATCTTAGACTACCTTGAAGTATAGGTTGGGATCAACATTACTTCTTGTGAATCCCAACTTCACCAAATAGCTGTCTATGTAGGTGTACCATGGTCTAGGGGCTTGCTTCAAACCATACAATGCCTTCTTCAATCTGCAAGTATGTGTCTTTTTATCCTCTACTTAAAATCTGTGTGCATGCTCAACATAAACTTATTCTTGTAACATGCCATGGAGGAATGTAGTCCACACCCATCTGATGAAGGGCCCATCCTTGAATTGCGGAAAGGGAAACTATTTAACAAATGGTTTTATATCGAGCCATAATTGAAAATATATCATCATAATCTCCTCCCTCTTTCTAGGAGAATCCTTGAGCCATGAACCTTGCCTTGTATTTCCCAATGCTACCATCAACTCCATGCTTGATCTTGAATAGCCACTTTGAATTCACCACAGGTTTCCCCTTCGATCTCAGCACAACATACCATACACCATTCTTCATAATTGATTTATATTCTTTAGTCATAACACCTTTCCAAACTTGTTCTTTTACATATTCTTAGAATTTGAGAGGTTCATCTTGAATCATAATGTTCATGGTTGCAACATATCCCTGTTAATTGCATGGATTATTCCTTTCTCTAAATGATCTTTGAATAAGAACTTATCTCTCATCATCTTGTAATGTGTCTCAAAGTCAAAGTGGCCTCTTCCTGGTGGGATGATCACATGTACGAGGATCTAAGGGATCCATGGTCTCCATGGGCTCCATGGGATCATCAACAATTTCTGACGGGGCAACCAAAGATACAGAGATGACCAACATCGGGCTTGACACCTGTGAATACTTCTTCGGGGGTCTTATTTTCCAACGCTTGATGAGGTACCTTGTTTTGAACAAATATGATGAAAATTTTTGCTTCTCCCCAAAGGAACTTCAGAAACATTTTATCATGGAGCATGGCATAAGAGGCTTATATAATGGATCTTTTCTTTCTTTCATCCTGCATTTTGTTTGGGAGTATATGGCATAATTTTCTCTTTCTTGATACCTCCCTTCTTGAAAAACACAAGGAACTCCTTTAATATGTAATCTCCACCATTGTTAGACCTAAATTTTTTGACTTTATTCCTTGTTTGAGTTTTGATCAAAGCTTTGAACTCCTTGAACATTTTGAAAGCTTCATCCTTGTGCTTCAAATAATATATCAATGTCTTTCTTGTGAATTCATTAATGAAGGTGACATAGTAGAGATGGCCACTAATAAAATACATGGGCATTGGACCACATATATTAGAATGAATGAGATGGAGGATGTCTTTTGTCTTGTTCTCACTAGAGGAGAATGGTCCCCTTATCTTCTTTCCATTGGCAGAACCTGGAAATACTCTGTCATGATGGACTTGACCCTTAGAAATATCCAAGACCAATTTCTCCAATTTCAGAAGAGCATCATAATGTATAAGGGCCAATATTCAGTTCCATAGCTCACTTAGATGATTAGTATCATGGACCAATGCTAGAAGCATTCTTCCAGTAACCCTATAGAGTCCTTGATATCTTGAACCTAATGTGAATGCATTTCTCATAGGTGATCCAATAGGCCAAGTAATAACCTTTCCCTTGATGAAGGAAAACCTCATCGCTTTTCCTTCCAAAGTGGATACTTATACCAAATTTTCCTTCAATCTCGACACATACATCAAATCATGGAGAAAAATTGATTCCCCAAAATTCAAATGAAATTTGACACACACAAAACCTTTAGGGGATGAGTGGAGTTGTCTCCAAGAATAATTTTCAAATTTGACTCCCTCTCTACCAAATTAGAGAGAACTTCCTTAAAACCAGAGAAGTAATGAGTGGCCCCAATCTCAAGCAACCAACAATCCCATGAATCTAGAGGAGATGAACTAGTAAGGGTAGAAATAAGAAAATATTCAGATTGATTCACAACATTACTTTCAAACCTAGAGAATCTTGACTTCTTTTGTGAATGATATTCTTCATGATCACTTGGGGAATCTCTTCTTCTTTTATCTCTTCCATTGTAATCATTCCTTTAGTCATCTCTTCTTCTTTGATAATTAAACTTATTGTTGTTTCTTCTAGTATTGTAGTGTTCTCCATTGTTCTTCTCAGGGAAATCTCGAGCATAGTGTCCTTTCTATGTGTAATTATTCCTTCCTTCTATTTAGATTTTGAGGAGGAGTCTTTCTTGAATTTGATGAACCTCCTTTTCCTTTCTTCTTCTTCTTGACATGAGTGATGAATGCATCAGGCTGTCCTTATTCATGCTTTTGAATCCTTCCTCTTGATATCATCCTTGATTCTTCCCGAGGGAGCTTTCCAACAATTTTTTAAAATGCTGGGAGGGAATTTTTGTTTCTTATAGTAGTAACCCAAGTAGGAGGGAGACCTCTTAGAGTCACAATCACCAATTCCCTATCAGGCATAGATTCCCCAACTCTTTGTAATTGATATTTAAGACGAGATATCATCATTATATACGATTGCAAAAATTCTCCTTTGGTCATATTTGTGTCTTTGAGTTGATCTTTCTGTTAGCGCTCAAATCTACCCTAGGCTGAAATAAGGTAAGACTCAAGGCTACATCAAACCACGCTCAGCCTTGTAGCTAGTCCTACGAGGACAAGAGAGGGATCTCTCCGGGTCAATCTCGGCAAAATATAATCAACGAGGTCGAGACGATTGAATTGATGACTAATTTTAGGCTAGGTATGAAGTACAAGGACTTTGAAATTGATTTTTTAAGGTTTTGTTGAATTCAAGGGAAAGGCACTTTTGGGTGCGGGGATGAGGCACAACTTTTGCAGAGGTCTACTTGGGGCAAGATAGGTGATTGTTTTGATGCCTTTAAAGTGATTGAATGGATATATTTTGACTGGTGAGAGGTTAAGGAGAGCAAGAAACTTTCAAGGATTCTCCCTAAATAGACGAAAACATGGAAACTTAAACAATTTTAAAGGCAGAGCATAGCCAATTTATGGATTCTACCTTAACACTTCATTTGTTCAATTTCAGAAGATTAAAGAAGGAAAGCGGTACACATACACAACTTACAAGTACTAAAAGAAACACAACATCAGCACATAAAGGCACATGAATCCCAAATAGTGCTGCAAAACCCTGGCCTTTCCTTTGCCAAAAATGCAGATAAGATATGTACAATAGAGTGTCAAGCTATTCCCAAGAGTCCAACCCTGAAAATGACTAAGAAAATACATAATATAGGAAAGCCAACACATTACCTTGCCTCTAAGGGTCAATATCATCATCCTAGGAGCTTTTTCAACCAATTCTAAACAAAGCACTACAATCTAGGCAGTCAAAACAACTTGCCTCTATAAGCTAGGAAACCAATTCATTCATTAAATTTTTGCTATTTTATGAATGAATCATCTAGAACAGGTAAATAAGTGTCAAATCAACATAATGTTCCATTAATTAAATCAAGAAGGGTGAAAAATCACATCACAAGTCAAAACTGGTCAAACTAGCTTCATTTACTGAGCTGAGGATGAAAACTGTGCCAAAAAACCCTGTGCACCGCGCGCCTGAGCCCTGTGCGCCACGCGCCTTTCCACCTATTTTTGGGGCACTTCCTGGAATCCAAATTGAGCTCAGGTTGGCTTGTTGGAAATCCCTGTATGTCTAAGTTCTAACCCAAGTGGAATTTTCCAATTTGGTGTCCATTTGACCCTCCAAAAGTGCATTCTCCCGGAAGTACTTCCTACTGGTGCAAAAGTGGCAGAAAGGTGGTTTTCATGATGTTTTTGAGCCTTTTGGTCACCCAGAACTTCATGAAATGCTTTGGAAATGGATGAGAATGTATAATTTATCATGAAAAATCCACAACTACAAGCCATTTGTGATTTGTACCTCCCCATCTTATGGGTCGCGCGCTGCGTGCTACGCGTTGAGCTAAAAAACCTGTTTTGCAAGCCAAAATTTTCAAAATGACAAAATTTTCTCCGAATTTGTTCAAATTCGGAGTGAAGACCCTCTATCATGTGTTGTGCCCTGCCAATGAAGCCTCGGCCAAAAATTGGAGTGGATCGGGCTTTTTCCGTCGCTTTAGCGCTTTGCTCAAATGCCTCTTTAGGATCTTCATTTTCGCTTTGCAAACATGCATGCGAGCCCAATAGTGAGTTTTCATATGACGTAGCATGTCTTTGTCTCTATTTTCCTTCGGCAACAACTTCTCCAAATGAGTGTTTACCTGGATGAGCATTGATTCTTGATCAATAGGTGTCAAATCACAGGGTCTCCTTTGGGCCAATTCCCGGTCTTCCCGGATCTTCCGCAGCTCATAAAATGCATGCTCATCTTCCAGCTGTTTATTGTGCTACTCCAAGTAGTTGATCACACATTTGGCCATCTATAATTTCTTTTGTAGTGACTCATTCTTGGCCCTTTGCTCTCGGATGATCTCCTTTAGCTCCAAGTTAGGAGAGCTAGCATCAACATCAATGATGCCCATGTCCTGACCTCCTGAAGGACCCTCGTCAAACATGGGTCTCTTGCCCCTATCCTGAATCTGTACCTGTGATGAAGATGGAGGCAAGACCCCTTCCACGTGATGTGGAGATAATACTCGCTATGCTGATGATGTCAACGAGACCCCTTCCACCCCAGGTGGAGATAGTACTCGTCGTGCAGATGCAAATAAGGCCCTGTGGCCTCTCTGATATGTCACATATGCTGGAGCATCGACATGCTCAGTCTCAGGAATGTCAAACTGCTGTGAAGGCCCTCCCTCATCATGAACTATCTCTGGAGGAGGATATAGCGCAGAAAAGTAATCACGGGAGATGAAATCCTCCCAAGCAATACCCTGTTGTGCCAATTGATGCATCACTATGATTTTGATCAATGCATAATGATATATACTCCTATGCTAATGTGCTGGGTTCTTCCTTTGTACTAAAGGCACCATCCTCTCTATGTTGCGACACATGAAAAATGGAATGTTCATCATACGTACCCTTGTGAAATGCATCAACAAAGGGACATGGTACGCATAGAGACGCGAGAATCTTCCCTTACAGCTGAAATACCGAATGATGAGTTTCATCAACGGTGCAAACTCATCTTTCAGGAATCTAAAAAGAAAATCTACCCTCAAGTGTCTGATATACCCGAGCTTGATATATGGCTCATAGTAAAATCTGTCTAGCATTTGGTGTTTGCTCCATTCCTCCCCTACATTTGGTATCCCGGTGGCTTGAGCAATAGTCTTGGGTGAGAAGGTAAAATTCACTCCGACAAGGTTTATATGACCATCCTGTAGATTAAGAACAAATAGAAAGACTAGTTCCCGATGATGCTGATATTGTGAGATCATCTCACAATATTGGAAACATGATTGGCACCAAAAACAATCCATTGCAAGTGGGCAAGCTTGCAATTGAGCCAAAGCAGTAGGCTCCTCCCTAACATGCTATCCACTTTTTCCACCTTTGTGATACCTCCATGGCACATTAGGCACATTTACCTCCGATGTAGAATCACTATCATACTCCTGCTCATATACTGACTCGGTCTCTAACATGATCTTTAAAAAACAAGATAGCCGGAATATATATATGTTGATACACAACTGTGTGCAAAATTGACTATAGACTGTTTCTTTTTCTCAAAATGTTGTGACCAAGGGGACACAAATGTACAAGGGAATTGTTAGGAAAGGGAAAACATTAGGGAAATGGGGAACATGGAAATAAAACGAGGAATTTAGAGAAGGGAAGGGACATGGAAATCTTTGAATTTTTAGGGTTTTGGAATGAGGTAAGGATCATGTGTTTGTAATAGAAGTGAGGGATTAGGATTTGAGGGAGGATGGTGTAGGGTTTATGAGGGAATTATTGGGGAAAATAATGGTGAATATAGGGGATGGGAAACAAAAGGAAGTAGGAAAAAATGATAACCTTGGTAACATAGTTTTTTTTTAAACCCTTCAACAATTTTGGCATTCAAATTCTTACAACAATTTATTGGACAAAGGAGGGTTTTTTCCACTTGGTTTTCTAGGGAAAACATATCATAATCCTTTACATAAACCATTCAAAACCAAGAATAAGCCATGGATATAAGCCTACCTGTGAATTTATGCTTGAGAGGAGGTGTTTTAGTGTTTGTCTGAACAAAGTTTGGGCATAAACCCCGGTGCACCGCGCTCCTCACCCAAGGCGCCGAGCGCCTCTAATGCACCGCGCGCGTGCAAATTCTCGCTGTCTTTTGTCACCTGATGCGCCGCACGCCCTTGATGCACCGCGCACCCAACCTGATGCGCCACGCGCCCTAGAAATGCTCCAATTTGCATACAAACTCTCAAAATTTCTTTGGAACGATGCTCTTCACTCTTGGAATGTGGAATGGGTTGCAAATGATGTGACATATCTTCATATAGACTCCTTTTTTATTTTTGCTTGATCCATAACCCATTTTCTTATGTTTTATCGTTGACACTTTTTCAAAATTAATAGACTCTGACCTTTTTGGTTTCCTCCTTAAAATTGGTTGAAATAATGATTTTCGTTGATAATTTTTTGCAGGGATAGCTGTGATATGCTCTAGCAAAGGAGACCAAGGCTGCACTTGGACATTTCAAGGATTGAATTTTTTGAAATTTTTTTACAAAAATGAGATGATGACTTATCTTCAAAACAAAGTTTTGAAGAGAAGTCATACTTTATCTGTACAGTGATGAAAATTATTGAAGTGATTATCTATCAAAGACATCCCTCTAGCCTGCTGGTCTTCTAAGACTTTTCAAAACAAAATTGACTCAACCCTAGACCTAAGACCTAAAATTTTGAAATAATGATTTTTGAAGCTTTTATGACTAGATCTGAACCAACAGTACCATGCATGACGGGAATGAGTGACACAAACCATTCCGTCAGAGTTATGGCATGCCTAACGAAATACAACTGATCAAAACTGATGGGACACCTAAACATGAAATGCAGAAAGAGCTTTGATCTCTGACGGAGGGATAACTAGACCGACTCTAACACTTTCAAGGAGACGATTTCATTGAAATTTTTGACTTCATACATGTCAGCTATATTATCATACATGTCCTTAGACTTCCTCAAATTTCCAACATATCCAAGTAAATTATCTTGTGAACCATCAACTATAATTTTCTTTACTTTCAAGTCACCTTTCTTGCACTTGTTCTTGGCAGCAGTGAAAGAATTCTCTAGAGGCTCAGGTGCTTTTCCTTGAATGTATTCCAAAATATCATTGTTATTAGCTATGATCTCCAACCTAACTTTCCATGCAACAAAATTGGATGAGTCACCCAACTTCTCATTTTCCTTGTAGAAGTAAGACATCTTAACTTGACTACAATGGCTCCATCAACTTTCCAAAAGATGATTGCTTCAATCCTTGTCTCCTTTTGGGCTTTTCCTTCAACTTGGCTTTGATATCATGTTAAATTTTTCATATTGTTCTATGTTGTATCAATTACTTTAGCCTAGTTCAATACTTAAATTAGCAATATTTTTAATAAAAATTAGTCTTTCCATTCATCAAAAGTAATTGAAGATAGAACAATAAATGAAATGAAAAAGGAAACAATCAAAACATCAACAAGAGACACCAGGTTTGCTCAAAGACCGGGGAAAAACCCCACTAAGGGGAACACCCTTTGAAATTCTTCTTCTATTAGATTGTCATAAAATGTTCATTAGAGAGTATGATGAGACCAATACAATATAATCAAGAAAAAAAACCCAATAACATTCATAAATATGTTTCTAGCATCAAAATATATCAGAGACAACTTTTCTTGTCTGCAGTCAACTACGACCAACTTTGGCTAATGGTCAGTTTTAGTCAAATTTACTGATCACATTAAGGAGGAGCTATGTGAGCGACTGAAGGCTTCTAGTCACCTCCTTGAGCCTACAAGCTATAAAATCCGGTCTAACTTCACTTGTGACAAGCCAATGATTGTAACCTAATAATCCTAAAACAAATGCGAGCCTTGAATGCTATAATTTCAAACCTTTGTGAACTTCTTTTGTCGTCCCAGCCTCAGACCTATGCAAACCAATAAATGAATAAGAGAAGAATGTGATTGGTGATTTCCAAATGAGCTTGGGGTCACTTATATTTATATATTTCCAAGGGCGACCAATTTACCATTAGGGTCGACCTGTCCAAATGTGCATATGTGGGCTTTCCTTCATAAGTACACTTTTCCTTGTCCAAATTTGATGATATTTTGGTTGATTTTGGTCCTCTCGTAAAGAGAAATTCAATGAAATCATGATATCCATTAAATTATCTATCCAAAGTGGAATTTACCCTAGTTACATAATTTAACATAACATAAGAGAGTATGCACATAACCTTTGAAATCAACAAGAAAATTGACACTGTGAAACACCAATTCCAATGTGTAAAACAAAAAAAAATTTAAGGATGAAAGCTTATCTTAAAGTTTCAAAACCGACAAATCTTACTAGTTCGTAATATGGAAATTGTAAAAAATTTGCTGACATTTTTGTAGAAATATTTAGATTTCCAATGATTTTATATTATTCAATATAACATTTTGGTGACTTTTAGGGTAAAATAATGGTTCACTATAAAATTTTGGTGAATCATTTTAGAAAAAAATGTAAATTGGTAAATCTTTTTTTTTTGGAAAAGCATGGAAAATTAGCCCACCTATGAATATTAGCCCCTAAAATTTTCCATGGTGTAAAATGAGACTTTCATGAGGGGAGAGAAAGGAGTGTAGATCTGGAAGGAAGTAATAGTACTAACCTAAGAGAGAGACACAAGAGAATGAAAATATCTGCTAGCTATATATCAAATTAGTTCACATAGACACAATGATCGTTAAAGAAAATACAACACACATTCAATAAGATAAGTACCAAAGCCATTGAAATAGTTCACTTTCCTTAGTACATGTGAACAAAACACATAGATTGAACATAAAAACAATAACTTTACTACGTTAAAAATACATGAATGAAAATGTGTTGCATCATGAAGCTTTTGATTATTAGGTGAAATATCCAAGTACACAGTTACAATGACTAGCCACCAACTCCAATAGTGGAACATTAAATCACCTATTGCTTCTCCAAAGAATGATCTTCTCTCATATGCTAAGCTAGTGAAGTCAAGGCTAGCTCTCCAAAGACTAAGCCTCCAAAATAAATTTTCTTGATTCATGAAATTTACTTTATAATAAGAGGAATGACCTTTCATATCCCCTATCACTATTGAGTTACCCTCTTAACTCCTGGACTTCTAATGTGACCATGGGACTCCTATATGACTTTTGGATTTTTCCTAAAGACCTTTTTATCCATATATGACTATGTGACTTTTAATATTCCACATATGAATCTTGGACTTATACATATTACATTGTGTCATTTCCTTTTGATAATTACATCAATACATCCATAAATTATATGGCAAGGCACATGGACACACAAGACATTGCAATTACACTAGTATACGTCACAACTTGACAATGATGACATAGAATCTATGATGAGATGGGAATTCCAAGTTGTTCTTCTTTCTTCTTTGTCTTTAATCTTGATGAGAGATATAATTTTTTCTTCATCCTTTCCCTCCAAAGGGTGAATGATATGGAGTCTTTACTATGATCTTTATCTTCCAACTTCCTTCACAGTCTTGGTCCCATTCATCTTCTTGTTCAATGAAAAACTTCATGAGTTTCTTCTAGAATATTCTCCTTTTACTTTTCTTTAATAATCATCTTGTCATGTGAATATGTAGTACCTACAACTAAAAATCAGTTATGAAAATACGACATTAGCTCACAAAAGTCCTAGTCTAAAATACTTCATGTAAATCACTTATGGAGTTGGAATTGGATACTGGATTAAAAGGAAGGCTCATGGATTACACAGTGTACAATTCCAGAGGCCAAGAGTGGATGACTGATGCTTTTGACTACACAATACATAATTTTGGAGGCCTATGTAGGAATATTGCACAGTTTAGGAGCTTAGTCACATATTATTTCCCATTGAGAGTTGCGCATATTAGGAAGGTAGTGAGACATCTTATTGTTTGCCACTATGCAATGTGTATAAGGAGACTAACACAGAAGCTTGATTGCATAGTTGTGGAGGTTAGGAGGCTAGGATTGAGAATTATGAATACATAATGTGAAATCCTTGGAGGAAGGAACTATGCATTGCACAATTTTAGGAGGAAAGGGGGCATGCTTGAGTCTTCCCACTACAAAATGTGTAGTTTAAGGAGGGCGGAATGAGCTCAAGTTGTTCGGGAAGAAGATCTTCCAAGATATGGTTAAGTATGGGATCAATGAAGTAGATAAAAAACCAAGGTAATACTTGAACATGATCATATACTCAGAATAATTGATGACATAACATTGAACAATCAACACTCATAAACAACATGGTCCCCTTAATGCAATGACAAAACAATACCTTCCTCTAAGTGCGACACTTACTATACACTTTGTGACAACAATGACGACACTTGGGTGAAAATGTATTAAACTTTGGGAATGGAAATATTACATGTCTATATGATAAATAGGACCCACTAACATCCAATTTTCCTCTTGAAATGAACCATAACCCTTCTTTTTGTGATTTGCGACACTTCCTATGCCAAAAGATGACACTTTGGAAAGTAAGAGAAAAATGCAAATGACACTTGCAAAGACTTAAAGCAAGTGAAAGAGAAAAATACTAGAGAAAAAATAGCATGAAAAAACACCTTTCAAAGTGAATTCAAGAAAAAACAACACTTTCGAACATGAAAATGACACTTGCAAAAACAAAGGTGTGCTAGAGTGAAACTTGAGAAAACTCACCGAAATAGAAGTACAATTGCAACCAAAGTGAGGAAGAGTGTCAATGGAGAATGTGCATCAAATGTTGACATGCGTTTTGCAATATAATTTTCTTATGGATTACCGATCAGTATCACCAGTCGATATATTTAAGAGTTGCATAGTACCTATGTAGTCTTGTGTCAAAAGAAGTACACATGTAAATTCTTCAAAAACTAAGCATGCATAAGAAAGTGAATTTGAAAATAGAAAGAGATTTAATAATTTAAAAAACATTAGATGACCATGAAGTGACCATAGAATGATAGATCGCAATATCCTCAATAGGCTCAAAAATTCAACTGTAAGCAAAATTTTTTAGGGTGTTTGTTGTAACGACAACACTTGGCGACACACTGGTAGAACTCTAGCTTCCTTTCTCAGGTTTCATTTTTATGTGCAACATATCAATATTTTAAGAAGTATTGGTTTTCCATGTGGGTTATCCCTATTTTTCCATTTATCCCAGTTGAAGATATAGTCTCTTCTATCCCTTGCTTAACTTCAAGCACAACAACATAAGACTAGTCATACTTCAACTGTTTCGATAGGGGAGATGTTAGCTCCCTATAATACTAGTTTGGCCTCCCTATTGTTATTTTGTGCCCATGTGGCCCCCATGTTGTTATTTTTGTGCCCCATAGAATCCCACTATTGTTATTGTTGTGCCCTTACATTATTATTGTTATGTAGGCTTTGAACATATTGTGACCCCTTATACTCCTATATATTCCATGGAGGCCTTGTCATTTGTATCATCCAAGATTTGTACATTTATGTCACGTAAAGGAGGTTTCCCCCTTGAAGACACTAATTTTCAAGTCAATGATCTATTTTTTCTTTTGTTCTTTTATCTAGCTACATAAAAGTTGGTATTAGAGCTTTGGATTCTAAGGTTTCCCTACTTCAAACATGTAATCTTTGAATTTTCACTATAAAGTTTTTTGTAGAAAGCTTCAGAAGATAAAATTTCGATCACATGAAGCCATAATCTCAGTGAAATTTGTATAGAAATATCAGATATTGGTTCGCTATATTTGCTGAGATATGGTTTGAAGAAATTAGGGTTTTTTCATGCTCTAGAAGTCAGTCTCAAATAGGTGATTGAGGGAAAATCACCGTAACTTTCTCTACAAGAATCAAATTGAATTTCATAAAAAGTGACTAAAGGAACACATAATTTATTTTTTATTGTATCATTTTCAAGGTTGAAGGTTAAAACAATGACACATGGAATTTCGTACAAGTTATCGCTATTGAACTAGTCGATAAGCAATCAATTGAGGGAGATTGGGTATAACATTATCTTGATGAATCCAATCACAGTATGAATTATGGTGATGGAAATTGGAGGGATGCCACAGGATGAAATTTTAGACCTTGGAGAGCCAAAATTACAGAGTTACAATAGTTTCAAGATTGAGCTCCTCAAATCAAGAAAAAGGTGTATATTTTTTAAAAATTACATAATTTTTGTTTAAAAAATAGTTTTAAGTGATTCCAAGTAAATATTGAAGCACGGATTCAGTATTTGGTTCTAAAATTCCTCCCAAAAAAAAATTTATTCACCCATTAATCCATCAGAACGATTTACTATGATGCATGAAGAGGAAGAATTGCGACATGATATATCCAAATTACATGACAAAGTGCAAAAAAAATTTCTCTCACAAAGAGAAACCAAAGATGAATAGAAAGGGGACATGGATGGTTTAAAAGTAGAAATAAAAGGTGACATGAATGGTTTAAAAGAAGACATGGAAGGTTTGACAAAGTTGCTGCAAGAAATGCTTCCTAATGACGAAAAGGTATTCAATGAAACTCATGATGAGAATAAAAAGAATGTTAATCATGATTTTAGAGACTCTAACTTTAGATTTAAGGAAAACCACATTCCAAAGAATGATATGAACAAGTTTCATGGCAAGGATCTGGTAACATGGATACTACAATTGGAGCAATATTTTTATCTACATGATTTGCAACACACACAAAAGGTATGCATTGCATCTTTATATTTAGAACCTAATTAGTTTGTATGGTATTGATGGATTTGCTCTTATAAACCACTTATCAATTGGTCAATTTTTACAGAGGAAATTAGAGAATATTATGAGGATACAAAGAGCAACATCTTCTTTAGCTAATTGATAAATCTCAAACAAAAGGGTTCAATGGTCGAGCACATTGAGGACTTCCAAAAATTGAATATCAGAGTCACTGATATTTTAGAGGAGCATAGGATGGATGTATTCGTAGGGATTTTTAAGGATAAAAACCAACATGACGTTCACCTTTGTGAACCTAATTCATTGGAGAAGGCATTCAAGATGACAAAAAAGTTGAAAGAAAAATTATGGCAACAAGGAAGTCTACCACTCACAACTATAAAGATGGAAGTGTTGTTGCTTTTAGCCTTCCATAACCTACAAGATTGACACCACAAAAATTGGAAGAAAAAAGAGAAAAATGGCTTTGTTACAATTGTGATAACAAATATATAAAGGTCATAAATGTGCTAAGAATATTGTTTTTTACATAGATTGTGAAGAGGAGGAAGAAAAGAAATAAGAAACATCAAAAGTAGAGGATATACACCAGGAACCAACCTTAGAGAAAGAAGAAGTGAATCTGATGATATCTTTTAATGTATTGTTGGGAATTACCACACCTCAAACTCAAGATAGAAGGATATATAAAAGAGAAAAAGGTAACAATGTTGATTGATTCTGGTAGTACCCATAATTTCATTCATCGTAGGATAGCCAAGGAGTTGAATTTATTTATATATCCAACACTAGAGTGTCAAGTGATGGTTGAAAATGGAGGAACTATCAATTGATCTTGAAAGTGTCATAATATCAAAGTAACCAAGGGGAAATATGTATTGACTAGTACAATGATTTCCATTCAAAGGGTGGTGTTGATGTTGTACTAGGATTCCAATGGTTACATTCTTTGGGGGTGATATATTTTAATTTTCAAGAACGCTTCTTGAAATTTTTTTAGGAAGGAAATGAAATTGAATTAAGGGGTTTCACAAGGAAATCAAAGAGTATAATTAGCTCTAATGGAATGACAAATATTTTGAAGAAAGAATAATGGGGCATAATTACACAATTGTGCTCACTATAGATTTAAACATTGAAATCATCTATTTCTCCATATCTCCAAAAAGTCATGGGAAATCATTCCAAGGTAATTGAGACTCATAAAGGAATTCCACATATTCATGATTACAATATTTCTATTCAATTGATTTCATGAAGCATTCCTCCAAATATCAGGCCTTCCAGATATCCCTATGCCAAAAACAGTGAAATTGAATGTATGGTTGCAGAATGTTAGAGGCCAACATAATTCAACCTAGTCAAAGTTCTTTATTTTATCCTATATTATTGGTGCACAAGAAGGATGGATCATGGCATATGTGTTTGGATTATAGAGATCCCATAAATATCACTATTAAATATAAATTTCCCCTTCTTGTCATTGATGAACTACAGTGATCAATTTACTTTACCAACTTGGATATTCATTCAGGATATCATCAAATTAGAATGAAGATTGAATACATTCTAAAAACAACATCCAGAACTCATAAAGGTTATTATGAATTTCTGATCATGCATTTTTTATCCGTAAACTTCCATTAATATTCCATTGGACAATTCATCACAACAAATCTAATAATAATAATGTATTAAAATTATGAATTTTTACACTATTACAGCTTTATTATACTTCTTGGTTTGTAAATTTAGCTGTAATTAATGCAAGCATGTGAATGGAAATTATGAAAATAAATATAGAATGACAGAATAATCTAACACACACACACACACATAAGACACAAGATATTCTCTAGGAAACCCTTTTGGGACCAAATTGGAAGGTGAGGTCACTTCACTCTCTTTCTCTTTTTGGAAATATAGTTGCAAGTATAAAGAAGTAATGCATGTGGCCCATGGGATGCTACAATGAACAAATCCTCTTTTTTTTCTCTATCTCCTACTCTCCTAACTATATTTTCTCAACTATTTAACAAAATGCTCTCAAAATAATGGAACTCTTCTTCCTCCTAGTGGCCCGGTTATAACACAATATGATAGCCAACTAGTGGTTAAGTTTGAGTACATCAAATCTTAACTAGAGTTAAAATATAGAATATTATAGATTATTTTACATCAAAAAAAAATTCACTAACTCATTTTCCATGAATAATGGGTGCTGGTGCAACATCCTCCCAAAATATAGGTGTGAAAACAAGAAGGTCAACTTCTGAATCGCATAACTCTTTCATACAGATTCTGATTGACGTGATTTTTATGCCATTGGAAATATATTTATGTGTAGAATAACATGAAAAGGTTTGGAGATAAATAGGAAAATTTCTACCCCAAAAAAAATCTTTTTATGCTTCAAGATTCTCCCGGAAGGTTTTAGACCTTGTTTTTCGAAACTGGGTCCCACCAGTGAAAAAGATCTCATGAGTTGATTCCTCCTCTTTTTACACTCTAAATGAATCAATATTGATGAAAAACAATATAATGATCAAATCCATATCACACCTTCCCATTTTTGGAGGTGTTTGGTTCCTAAAATATTTTAATGAATGAGGTGAGGAAATGTTTCCTCCACCTTCTCTTTGGTGTACCATTTAGATTTTCCTAGAAGTTATCCCTTCAAACCAACTTGAAAATTGTCATGTTGCCCTTGTCTTGTAGTACTAGACCTCTTCTACAAAACTATATTTGTTTTAACTCTTCCTAAGCTTTAGGTGTTAAATCCTCCACTAAAGGTAGCATTTGTTCCTCTTCCTGATCTAACATGGAAAGCTCATAGAGTTTCAAATTATGCACATTCACAATTGAGTAAATGCACATATATGGTGGTAAACTGAGTCGATAGGAATTATCACCCACCTTTTATAGTATCTCAAAGGGATCATACCTCAGATCCTTGATTTTCTTACCAGTCCCCTATGACCTCTCCTTGTTCAATTGTAACCATACTTTATCAACCACCTTAAACAATTTCTATATTCTGTGTTGATCATGCCTATCTTTATACTCCTCTTATGACCTATGTAGAGTTTCTTGTACCTATAGATGGATCTATCTAATATTCTCTATAAATTTTTCATTCCTCAAAGCATCTCCTGTAAGATATTCCCCCCCCCACCCTCCTCCTTGTTTCCCATATGCAATATCCAAAGGTGAAGGTGGAAAATATCCAAAACAAGTTTCAAATGGGGACTTTCTTGTAGAGGTGTGGACTACTCTATTGTAATAATGTTGTATATATACTAGATTTTCATCCTTGGTCTTTGGATGATTCTGGTTGTACCTTATGAAAAGTTGCACCAATGTCCTATTAACTACTTTTGTCTGAAGATATGTCTATGGATTGAATGTTGTATATCTCTTCAACTTTGTATCCATATTCTCCTACAACATAGTCTAGAATGCACTGAGAAATATTGTATCCCTCTCTAAAATGATACTCCTTGGTATCACAAAGTGCACCTATACCTATCCAAAGAAAAAATTTGTTGCTTCTTGTCCGTTGATGGTATTTTTACAAGGCATAAAAAAACACATCTTGTTGAACCTATCAAATACTATGCACAGGTAGTCATGTCCCTTCCTAGTTGTCGGTAAACCTCCCACAAATTCCAAGAAAATGCTTTCCCAAGGACAAGTAGGTATAGGTAAGGGATTATATAGACCTTTTTTCGTATTTCTATGCTTACTGGTACAACAAAGTATGCATCCTCTTATGAATGTAGCTACCTTCTCTGGTATCTTTGGCTAATACACATACCTCTGCAAGTTAACCAAATTCTTCCCTACACTAAAGTTCCTTGCAACCTTGGAGGTGTGGGCATCTCTAATCAACTGCAGTTACTCACCTTTAGGAACACATAACTTAGCCGGCATGTAGAGTAACCCATCCTAGAGATGGTATTCAATGGTTTTGTCTCCATCGTGGACATGACTCTAACTCTGAAACTATTGATACACCTCCTTGAAGTCGTTATCCTCTTAATATGCTTCCATGTATGCATCATGGGTGAATGTATCCTTATGCATAAGAGTCCCCAAAGTTGTAATATTTGATGTGGGTGGCCTTGAAAGCATTTCAACCAACTTTTTTATGATACCCTTCTTACACTTGATCACCAAATGAAATTATTATAAAAAACAAATCGACTTGTAATGTCTGCTCTATTGTAGCTTACTTTGGGCCTACAAGTACTGTAACAGTTGGTGATATATGTGGATGATGTCTCCAACCCATCAAATAATGCTTGCATCTCTTCACATCTTTCACCATGGCATAAATCTCCTTGTCATAGTTAGGGTTGTTAAGAATTGCCCCATGAAATACGTCAAAATAGTAGTATACAGGCCTTCCTCCGTCCATCAAGGCCTCTCCCATAGCATAGCACTCACTTTTGTCTCCACTTCATAGGGTTGTTGCATGTTTGGTAATTCCAAAAGTCATGCTTGACTAATCTTCTTCTTTAGCTCCTCAAAATCTCTCTACTAGCCCTTTCCCCACTAAAAACGCTTACCATCTATTGTTATGGCAGGGAGGGTCGTTGCTACCATTGAAAATGAGGCTATTAATTTCCTCAGTTATTGTGATTTCCCAATGAAAATATTGACCTAAAAAACATTAGTAGGCACCAACCATTTCATGATGGCCTCCATCTTGGAAGGATCTATGTCCATCTTTCCTCGATTGATCACATAACCCAGATACACCAAGGACTATTGTGCAAACTCACACTTCTTGATATTTGCTAGCAACTTGTGCTTCTTCAATGTTTCCATCACCTACATCAAATGTGAAATATGCTCCTCCAAGGTAGAACTATATACCAGTATATCATCCAAATAGGCAATGAAAAATGAATTTATAAAAGGGCACAATACATTATTAAATAATCTCATAAATGTAGTTGGTGCATTCCATAGACCAAATGGCGTGACTAACCACTATGTTGACGGTGCTAGAAATTTGTCAACCAAGGGGAGCTCCCCGATATGAAGTCCTAAATAGACCTCACACTTTTTGGTATAGGAGTCTCATCTGGTATAAAGGCCCAATTTCCATATACTTAGATATCTTGCTTGGCTCTAGCTGTCAGCACATGACAGTGGTATGCTGGTATCTTCAAACAACAAGGTAAGTGTGCATGGTGAGTGCCTATTGTAACTCCTATCTAGGTTCCCTTACTGCAAAGGGAAGACTAAAGTGAGCCTCTAAGTGATAGGTAATAGTACCATCTAGGAAGAGGCACACACAAACTATAAAGATCTATCTAGCACCCAGTGGAATAGTCCATAGCAAATGTGGTAGTCGTTAAAACTGAAGTGAATGTGAAAAAATTTATACCAACTAGCGGAGTAGTCCACATGGATGTGATAGTCGTTAAAATCGAAAAAAAATGGTCTATTGAGTATCCAGTAGAGTAGTCCACAAGGATGTGACAACGGTGAAAACCAATACACAAAGGTGGTTAGTATAGTATCACGTAGCATATTCCACAGGTATGATACAATGATGATAACTAATAAAACACATTCCCAACAATGTAAGTACTAAAAACAATGAATTAGTTCAACTATCTTAGTACAGGTAAAACAAACATGCATTACAAATAACGAAAGAATAGTCTTACAAGCATATACAAAACATGCATGAAAATATGTTGGCCTTAATAGGCTTCTGAATTAAGAAAAAGTCCCAAGACACATTTGTACACCATACATCACTAGTCCCGTTAGTGGGACATTGGAGCCACTCCTCGCTCCTCAAATAACTGACTTTCTACTTTTAAGACTATCTAGGAGGAGCCAAGGTGAAAAGCCTTTGCTCATACAATGCGAGGGGTATATATAGCCAAGGGTGAAGCTTGACCCTTGTGACTCTTGGAATAAACTCATGACCATTCAACTCTTATCACTTTTCAACAGACATGACTCTTCAACTTCATGTGTGCATCCATTGGACTTTCGCTTTACATTACATTAAGTTACAATAGTTATGGCCTATAGTGGTGATGTGGCCTTGACAACTCATGACACAACATGACACAAAACTACTGACATGTATTGGTTGGCTATGGTGTCCATGTCAAGCTACTGTGTTATTAAGTGATGGATGTACTCTCGGGTGTGCTTTGTCTTCTCTTCCACATGGCTTGATGTTTTGGAGTTTTCGATGGTATTGGTCTTGCAAGGTGGTTTCATGAATGTATTCGTTTTTCTTGCTACTTCTTTTTTTTGTCCAGTTGTAAGTAAGTCTTCTAGCATGTGCGCTCCTTCTTCATACCGTTCATCATCTCCATGATTTATCAGTGTACCTATTCTTGCAATTCACTTATGATGGGACGACGTTAAATCAAAAACCTCCTAGTCTAACATGATGCATTTTTTTAATCTTTCGGGCTCGAGACAGATGACAGACTGGGAAGAGGGTTCAGTAACTATGCACTGTGTAGTTCCATGTGATAAGGAGGAGGACTAGTCATTGAGACTATGCAGAGCACAACTCGGGATTAGATAACAACTTCTAAGGCATAGTCTTCAATGACTAGGAAAATTGCAAAGAGGCCACTAGAAAACATGATTGCATATTTGAAGACACCAGTGGTAGCTGCAAGGTGAGAACCTCAGGGACACCTCTACGCAATTTCAATAGGGAAGATAGGGTAGGAAAATAGAGGTACCAGAGGATAGTTCTACACAACTTTTTAGGGCAATGAGTCCTGGCTGAGGGAAGTCACTGAGAGACATATCTGCATAGTTTTTGGGAGCAGTGTAAGCTCCGGTCACTGCGCAATGCAAGGTTCTAGCAAGTAGGAATGAAGCTTGATGACTATTCTTGTGAAGTGCATAGTTTAGGTTGGGCTGTGAGGCACTTTTTGTGTAGTTTTGGGAAGGAAGACAAAATTCTCACCTCTAGGACTTCACAGTGTAGCAACACCACTGAGGACTGAGACTGCATGGTGCATCTTAGTTGGGGTTCGGTGAAGTGCAGTTGTTCAGTCAGAGATATTTTTAGGAAAATGACTAAGTGTGAGAGGAAAGTGAACTTATGAGGACTCGATGTTGTGGTCACACACTCATCATACTTTGAAAACATGACAACACTCACCACCAGGATAACATAGAAAAACATGACCCTCTGTGGGACTGTCTACAACTGAAAGTGAAAAGTACAACACTTAGGATAGACGTTTAGATGACCATGACAACACTTGCGTGATAGTGCTTACAAATTGATGTGTGAGTGTGACAAATGTTCACATAGCTAGGAAAACCCAAACACACAAATATAAACCTTCAAAATCACAGAAAACGATCACAAGCATGAAAAATAAATCAACATCCCAAAAGAGGATAGTTGGTCCAACAAGTGAAAGGGAGAAAGACACCTAGAGGAAACACATGGAATGACTTTTAGTGATTACAACCATGCATGTAATTGAAGACAAAATGATTTGAAATTGATAATTAGTCCTTCAAGCTACACTAATAGGTGTGTTTCAAAATATTTTCTTTGTCTTCCATACCTACCCTTCAAAGGGTTATGCATCAGATGGAGACTTCATGCAGTCTTGATCTTCTACCATACCTTGGGTTCTTTGTTCTACTTATCTTCTTGCTCATCTCGTTGAAAGTCATCTAGCATGTCATCCTTCTTGTGATCACTGAGAGACACTTCTGCACAATCTCAGTGGGTAGTGAATGTTGTAGGATGAGGCCCTGGGAGGACACATCTACGTAGTTTAAGGATGCAAGGTAGACTAGGTAGCTAAGGGAAAAAATCTGCGTATTCTCTAGAGATAGTGGGTTCCAGCTGAGGGAAGAACACTAGAGGAAACAACTATGCAATTTTAAATGCTAAGGGAGGTTGGGAAGATTTCCCCTTGAAGAAAAATATACTTTCCTTTGCATACCAAGTGATAATACCCATCCCCAAAGATGACACGTACTGTGTAAAGATAAAATCGTGAATGATTCTTAAGATCGAAAATGGGAGCTTGAGATCATCAAATTACCAAATAAGTGACTAAGGAATGACTGATCACATGATCCACAATAGGCTCTGAAAGTTGAGAATAGGCCAAAATTTGGAAGGTGTTGCAGCCGCTACAACACACTCATACAAACTTTACCTTGTTTTGAAGGTGTACTTCTAGGTATCTTCTTCTTTGACGTGAACCTAGTGATATCCAAACTTCAAGTCCAACTTGGTGAAGTATTTTGCTTGCTGATATTGATCCAATAAGTCATATATGTTGGCTAGTGGGTATCTATTCTTGAGCATGATTTTTTTCAATTCCCTATAATCTATACACATTTTCCAAGTCCCATCCTTCTTCGACACAGTGATTATGGGTGACCCACATGGTGATGTAATCAGTTGAATGCCACTTTGTTCCAGCAGATGTTTCAAATTTTTCTTCACCTCACTTATTTCTATAATATACTGCCTATACAATCCAATATTTGACAATGGGGAGTCTCGCAATAACTAGATTTTGTGTTATACTCCTCTATTAGGTAGTAACCCTTTAGGTTCTCGGAACACATCCTTGTATGCCTATACAAACTCCTCAAATTTTTCCTTTTGTTTCTTAGTACACCCCTCTAGGGATGCCTTACCTCTTATTGACTCCTCTTCATACTAACTTTCTCTTCAAAATTATAAAACATACTTCTTGCTAGAACTTATCAATTTCTTGGCGTGTTTGCACTTACTAGTGAAATTTTCAACTTGCCTTTGTGCGCATTGACAAAGAATGAATTTCCATCCTTGACGAGCCAGTATTGGTTGGATCTCCTCATGAATATTTCATCACTCATGTACATGTATGGGTTCCCAAACATGACTCCACATACGTCAAGGGGAACCACATCTAGATCTACTTCATCAATAAAATCAACACTAATAGCAAATCCAATTTTGCACTGTTTAGTTACCTTCAAATATGCATTATAGTTTGTCCATCCTAGTGGATATGGGTTTGGATGATCACAAATTTCCAGCCCCAACTTCTTGACCAACTCTGTTGCAATGAGATTTGCTTACGATTCTGAGTCAAATAGAGCATCAACCTTTGTCTTCTTGACCTATATATTTATATGGAATATTTTGGTAATTTATTTTTCTTCTTGTCGTTGAAGGCTATTCAAATTCACCTCCTTGTATATTTATGTACAAACAATATTATCATCCACTTACGATTTTCTTTCAACTTGGTTGCTCGAATTTGTGGCCATGAGATTCTTCCACTTATTATCTTTATTCTTGTCCTTCGGGTTTAGCTTTGGATGCAACTTCCAACATTTATCCTTTGTATGGCCATCCATGTTGTCGTGGTTGTTAGGATATTTGCACTAGTGTGATGTGAATGTTGTCATTTTACCTTTACCCCTTTTTTGTCCTTCCTCCCCTCCTTAGAAGCATCATGTTTCTCCTTTTGCTTTGATCCACTTGATTGCACTCTCTTCAGGCCTATGTTCTCTAGGTATTGTGCCTATACACAAGCCTCGTCCACTGATTTGGGCTTGCACAACATCACTTTCTCATGTGGATGGTGATGAAGACCCCCTAAATACTAGAGGAGTACATCTGGGTTATTTGGAGAGATACCCAACATTATAGCCATGTTTCTTAATTATGTGGTGTACTCTTACACGGTTTGGCATGGCTTTTTCCTAAAGTAATGCCACCGGATCGACTAGTCCTCCACATACCCAACGGGATAAAAATATGACTTAATGAGGGTTTTGAAATCCTCCCACTTAGTCACTTGAGGTTCTCCCTCCAACCTCAGGGTTTTCATGTGGCTCTCCAACCAAGTCACTGCATGGCCCTCTAATTTCAATCGTGTGAATGAGATATTTTTTCCTTCCTCAATCTGATGGACACTGAAATAAACTTCTATTTGTTTCTACTAGTGATTTAGCTTCATAGTGTTAACCTCATTGTGGTATAGCTTGATATTGAATTTTTCTTCACTTTTAGTAGGGATTGATTCACAACACTTGAACTAGGTTGATATTTTTTTGTTCTTTCTTTGACTGGTTCTCTATTTCTCTGTAACCTTTTGATCCCCATTTTGATTTGTCATATGCATTCAAACCCCCATCTTCTCCAAATATCCCGATCTTGGTATTCAAGTCTGCCATGAGGAGGTTTACATTATGGTAGATATATGTGACTTGTTGTTCCAATTTCATAAACCTCACTTTTGCAACATCATGAAGTTCATTTATAGATTCGTCGGCCATGATTAGGGTTTTATGATTTTCGGCCCCACTGATCTAGATCCCTGCAATCTCCACAAAATGTCTAATGAAACTTGCCCTGATACCAAAATATTTGTAAAATTTCATGGATATTCCATTACACAGTTCATCACAATAGATCTAATAATAATACATTAAAATTATGAATTTTTACACTATTACAATTGTATTAAACTTCTAGATTTGTAAATTTAATTGTGATTAGTGCATGCATGTGAATGGAAATTATGCAGAAAATTAGATAAAGACTGAATAATCTCACACATACACACATAAGACACAAGACATGTTATGGGAAACCCTTTGGAGAGAAAACCCAACTAGAAGGTGAGGTTGATTTGCTCTCTTTCTCTATCTGGAAATATGAGTGCAAGTACAAAGAAGTAATTCTTGTGGTTCATGGGCTAATATAGTGCATAGATCCTATTTGTGTGCTCTAACTCCTACCTCTCTTTGCTATCTTTGCTCAACTATGGCACAAATTTATCTTGAAATAATGGAATGCCTCTTCCTCCTAATGGCCTAGTTATAACACAACCTCATAACCTACTAGTGGTTAAGTTTGATTACATCAACTCTTAACTAGCGTTACAATATAGACTCTTTAAGATTATTTTACGTAAAAATTGTGTGGTTATCCCCTTTTCCATGAATAATGGGGGCTGATGCGGCATCCTCCCAAACTAGGTGTGAAAACAAGAAGGTTAACTTCTAAGTGGCATAACTTTTGCATACGACTCTGATTGACACGCGTCTTACACCATTGGAAAGATATATTTGTGTATAATAACATGAAGAGGTGATACACTTATGTTAAAAAAAAATTAACCCTAGAAAACATAATTTTTGCCACCAAAAACTCCTAGAATGTTTCAGACTCCATTTTGCCAAACTGGGTCCTTCCAGTAAACACAGTCCTCTGAGTTGATTCCTCCATTTTTTCCACTCTGAATGCATCGATATGGATGAAAAATAATATAATTATCCAATCAAAATCACTTTTTTCCTTACTAATGCACCTTCCACATTTCAAGGTTTGATGAATTCCATTTTCCAACTCTTCGTTAGAAAATTTTTGTTAGTATTTTTTGATGATATACTAATATCATGTTCAACATGTTCACAAGATTCTCAAATTGTTGGAGGAGAAACAATTATATGCAAAAACCAACAAATTTTTCTTTGGAGTACAAGAGGTGGAATATTTGGGTCGTATTGTATCTCATGAGGCTGTTAAGGTAGACCCTAACAAAATTAAATCCATTCAGGAATATAAAATCCCCACAAACCTAAAGCCTCTTCTAGGATTTCTCGGGTTGAAAGGATATTATCACAATATTTTAAAAAATTATGGGAGAATATCAGCACCTCTAACAACATTACTAAAGAATGATAAATTATCTTGGACTCTAGAAGCAACTAAGGCCTTTGAACATCTTAAAGTGGTAATGTTCCAAGCATCAGTCTTAGATACACCATACTTCACAAAAACATTTATTGTGGAATTTGATGCCTTAGGAAATGGAATTGGTGTTGTTTTAATGCAAGAAGGAAGACCCATTTCTTTTGAAAGTTGTCTAATCAAGGGAAAGTATTTACACAACCTATTTATGAGAAGGAAATGTTAGAAATAATACATGTACTAAAGAAATGGGGACCTTACCTAATGGGAAGACACTTCAAGGTAAAAATAGATCACGATAGTCTTAAATAGTTTTTGGAACAAAGAATATCTTCAGAAGAGAAACAAAAATGGGTCACAAATACATTGGATTATGAATTTTAAATAATCTACAAAAAAGGGAAGAAAAATGTTGTTGTGGATGTATTCTCAAGAAAGGATGAGGATGTGGAGGCATTTCTCTATGCCATTTATATTATCCAACCTAATTAGATAACTGAAGCGAGGGATGAATGGAATAATGATGAAGAGGTGTGGACACTCATTCAAAAGTTGTAGCAAGATCTGAGTACATCTAATACATTTATCTGGAAACGTTATTCATTATAGTACAAAGATCACTTATATCTCAGTAAGAATTACCAACTCAAACAAAATATTCTATTGGAATTGCACACCTCCCCCTTAGAAGGGCACTCAGGATTTTTAAAAACTTACCAGAGGGTCAAGAAGGATTTTTTTGGGATGGCCTTAAATATGATATTCAAAAATTTATGGCAGAATCTTTGGTTTGCCAAAAAAATAAAGTTGAGACAATTAATACCCATGGTTTGTTATAAACTTTAGCCATTCCAAGTCAGTGTTTGGAGAAGGCCTAAATGGATTTTATCACAGGTTTACCCAAGTCTGAAGGGAGGAGTTTCATCATGGTGGTAGTTGATAGAATTACCAAGTATGCACACTTTTGTGAATTATGTCTTCCTATTAAATCCAACATTGTTGCTACTACATTTATGGAAACACTTCAAAAGCTACATGGAAACCCAAAGATTATTGTAAGTGATAGAGATCCCATTTTCATTGGAAATTTTTGGATGAAATTATTTTCTTGTATTGGTACTCAATTAGCTCATAGTTTAGCTTATCATCATCAATCTAACATGAAAGCTTAGATAATGAGAAAATGTTTGGAAGGATGCCTTCATTACTTTGAATATGATAAACAAACACAATGGGTCAAGTGGTTAGCTCTGGCTTAATGTTGGTATAACACTTCCTTCCATTTTGCAGAAAAAATGACCCCATTTATGGCACTTTATGGATATCATCCATATCCATCATATTGTATTTAAGATAAAATTTTAAGGTTCAAGAAGTGAAAGATCACATCGAGCATCAACAACAAGTTCTCCAACTCTTGAAGGATAACCTTACTTTGGTGCAGAATCAAATGAAGCAACAGGAAGATTAGTATCATAGTGAAAGAAGATGTGATGCAGGTGAATGAGTATCTTTAATGCTACAACAATACAAAAAATTTCCCTCAAGCAAGCTAAGAAGGATAATAAATTATCACCCAAGTATTATGGTCCTTACAAAGCATTGTGAAAGATTGGTACTATGGAATATAAATTAGAGCTACTTCCATCTTCCCGAGTACACCCAATTTTCCATGTTTCATGCTTAAAGAAGGTTATTGGTGACAAGCTCCCACTTCAAATAGTATTTCTAGAACTTGATGAAGAAGGAAAAATCATATTTTATCCTAAAGCAGTAAAAAAAATAGGAACTTGACAACTACGTAATCGATCAATTTCAGAGTATCACATTAAGTAGAAGAACTTACCCACTAAATATTCCACATGAGAGGATGTGAATTTTATATAGAATCATATAGAACTACTCAAGCATTGAGGGAAACACTCTTTTGAAGTTGAGGGGCATGTTAGGTCCCTATAATACTAGTGTAGCCCCCCTATTATTTTTGGTGTGTCATGTAGCTCCCATAATGTTATTGTTATGCCCTTACATTATTATTTTTATGTAAGATCTTATTATATTATGAACCCTTAGACTCCTATATATGGAAAGGAGCTCTTGTTATTTTTAACATCCAAGAATTATTCATTTATGTAGTGTAAAGCAGGTTTCCCCATTGAAGAGCCTAATTTTCAAGTTGTTGATCTATATTTTCTTTTATTTTGTGATCCGGGGGCATAACAGGAGAAGGATAATAAGTATAATGAGATTTTGATATTCAGAGCTAAGCACATTCTCTGATGTTTCTTTGCTTCCAGTGAGCATGTTCAATACCCTGACATAGTCACCTTAAGGAACCACAAGAATTGTTTCACTCCTAGTGATCCTGGTCAGTATCGCGATGAAGTTTCTTGCTTCACCTCTCTCCACAGGAAGCCTTTTCCTTATTCACCGCTTTATTTAGTTACTAATAGAATGTGCAAATGAACTTATTTATTTTGATAGTGGAAGATATATCCTAACTTATTGAGAGAAAAAAGAGGTTGGTTCCTTGCTTAAGGGATTTGAAAGATAACTGAAGTTAATATACTCATTTAGATTTTTTCTCCTTTCCCTTTTCTGCTTGATTGAGTCAACAAGTCAAAACACCATTTAATAGAAGGTTGAGTTAGAATGGAATATCCCAATAAATATATGAGTTTTCTAGTTCGACGAAAGGCTTACAATCTAGAACGAAGCACATTTTCGATTTAGACATCCAGACTTTAAAGATATGAAAATCCAAAATAGAGAAGAGGGTAACAGATTAGCCAAGAATTGTTCATCATCACAATTTCCTTTTCAATTTTTTCCACATTATATTTTGAGCCAAATGGGAGCATATTTCATGCAAAGAAAAACATGAAAGAGAAAAACATGACAAAATAAATAAATAATGCCCAAAGGAAAGCAAGTGGAGGCTAAACATAAAGCAACATGCAGACATAAAAAATAAAAATAAAAAAAAAACAGGGACCAGATGGAGAGAAAATGCAGGATGAGTGCGTCAAAGGGAAACTAAAATATAGCTAGATACACTCTTTAACTAACCAATTGGCAAGTCAGGGTCAAGAGTAATGAGATTTCCATTGTAACCACTGTAATTTCTCTCAACTTTCAAACAAAAAGATACAAACAATTAAAAACAATATATAATGATGTGCAATAGAAAAAATAAGAACTTTAATAGCTTCCACAAGATACCAAAGGTCTTACCAAAAGGTATAAAGATGTGTCATAATAACCAACCTCAATCATCTTGTAACTTTACCTTCTTCATTAACACAACAATCAAACAAAACTTGATAACTTCTTGTGAATTTACTTGCATCTATGTTTTCCTACCTAGAAAACATCCAAAAAGAACATAACTTATTTTTAGCATAAGGGCTTGCTAAGTAAGACGCTTCCAACCAATCATAGATTCGGTCATGAAATCTAAAACAATTCTCTTGAAATCCTAAAATCTTTGAAAATATGGATTTTTGATTAAAGGCGTGGCATCAAAATGAGAATATTTTCAGGGAAAATAAGTTTGATTATGTTCAGAAGGCTTGTAAAGATAGTGAGAGCCCAAAAAAACCATGAAAAAAGACTAAAATGCCTCAACTATTTGAACAATGAAATGATAAATTATAAATAGCACTCGATTCAACTATATAAAATGATATAAAACAATCATCACGAGATATACTAGTGAGGATATGGTTACTAAAATGAGAGTTGTTAGATCCAACGTTATGATCAAATCGATAGCTTAACATATAAGAATTTGGATTGTTGATCAGTTCCCTTTGCGTTCAATTCTATACTAGACTTGTAATATGAGATCTTGCAGGATCAAAGCAATTGATGACCTTATAAATATAAGAAATTGATTGAAATAACATTCTGACAAAAGGTTAGAGAAATAAGTCAAATAAAATATAGAATCCATATCAGCATAGGGGTTTTGATCCACTAAATGATTCAAGACTTAAATGTTCCTCAAAATGATTGATTGGGCCAGAGAAAACAATGATTGGTTGAGTAACATTCATAATGAATATTAGGAGTTAATTTTTCACCATAACATTCAATAGATATAAAGTCTTCGGCCAAAGACAATTCTTATGTTGTTCAGCTTGAAAATTATGTGCATTCATGAAAGGCATACATTCAAATCCCAAGTTAGATACAAGGGATATAGATGAACATGAATTCATTAGAGTAGTATCTTTAATTTGATAATAAACCCTATCTTGAGAGATAGAAAAACTATGAATGGAAATCCCAAAATACATCAAGGAAAAGTTTGCATCTAGTGAAATAATATGAAGTAAATCATTTTACGAGGAAATACAAATTTCACATGGTTTGGGGATCTTGCTAAGATTAAAAAAACCTAACATAATCATCAGTGAGAGTTGAAGGGCCTTGACTTCCTGACAAGTTCCAGAACTTTGAGAAGATAGATAACAACATTTTAATAATTGATTCAGATCGAAAATAACATGTAGACAACTACTGTCAGTTAAATTAAAAATATCACCATTATCTGGATGGGAGCCATCTACCTCATTGGTTTGATCATATTTTACAACATCACCAAACATATTACTCAAGTCATAATATAGTTCTAATCGTAAATCTAGAGATGTGTGAATAAGAAAAATATGATGAGTAAACTTATTTGAAGAGTTATCCTCATGCAAAGGGATGAAATGGATGCTATATGATTTGATTTCCTCCTTCTTCATCATGGATAATCTCATTATCTGATTTCATTTCAAAATTTAACTCATCGCACTATGAATCTGGAGAGCATGCATATATTCATTACAGGAAATAAGATACAAGGAATAGTGAGTTGAAGAGGAACAATTGTTCACAAGAGAATATTCCTTGACTGAATCATATTTAAGATCTAAATCTTTTGAAACAAAATATTATGGAGAAACTAAAATATTAATTGGCGCACTTGGGCTTCCATCATCATATACATGAACAGAGTCATCCTCATTAGAATGATGGCTTCCCAAGACTTCGAATTGATTAGGAAAATTAATTTCATTTGATTGACTACCAGATTTAATATTAGACAAGAATAAGGAAATACCATCTTCACATGGAGGAATTTCAAAGAAAGAAGAAATATTGAAAGAATATTCACCTTCCTACTCCTCTACCTATGGAATGTGGCTATATTTCACTTATTCACTACCTGGATTTGGAAGACATTAAGTAGGAAGATCAAGGGACAAGGGGTCATGAGAAAGAGATGATAGAGGATGACATATATCCAAATCATATTTAGTACTAAATTTATGAGTATTAGTATCTTCTTGCAGAATGGATGTATTAATCTTCACCTTAGGCTCCATAAATCATTGCAAGGTTTCCTCCATCAAATCTAGATTATGAGAAATGGATAGAGGTTGATGAGATGGATCAACCATTTGAATTTCATATTTCACAAATTTGACATCATCACAATGAGGCACCCACATCGGAACTTAAAAAGGAGGAGGACAAGGAACAAAAGTAATAGTATATTCCTCCTCTAAAATTAGGGGTGTCTCATGATTTATAAAATTTGGGACAGAAGAAACATTAGGGGTTTCGGGTTCACCATGTAAAGGGATATGAACCAATCACTCAAACTTTTGTTTAAAGAAATTGCAGTTTGTATCTTCTTCAGAAAATTCATAACAAAGGTGAGGGAATCGATTAGTAAAATCCTCAATTGACTCATCAGGGTTAATTCTTAGTTGATTAATCCTTTTAAGGACATTTTGGTAATCATACTTATCGAAGGCTAAATAAATCTCATTGATGAAGTGTTTAAAAGAATGAATGGAAGAAGATCGTAAGGTATGACACCATCAGTTAGCTTGACCTTCAAGCGCGAGGAAGAAAATTAAGAGAGACACATCTTCAGAATCAATTTCATAAAAATCATAAAAATATAGAAAATTAGAGATGTGCTTAGCTATGGATATTTCACCCTCACTATCAAATTTTAATAGAGACAATTTATAAAGAGACTCATCAAGGATTGAAAGTTTACCATTGAATCTATTAGTGAAACACTCCGACAATATGATTTGGATATGAGCCATTTAAGATAAGAGATTGAAAATAGACTGAACACTCACAACTTATCATCTGGTCCTCGTTCTAGCACCAACTATTGATGGTACTGGAAATCTTTCAACTAAGAGGGTCTCCTTGATGTGAAGTCTCGATTAGACCTCAAACTGTTTGGAGTGGGAGCCGCATCTATATTATTAGGCAGGCCACAATTGCTTAAAATTTTTCCTCAACTGCGATGGATAACATAAGAGAGTATGCACATAACCTTTGAAATTAATAAGAAAGTTGACACTGTGAAACAGCAATTGCAATCTGTAAAAGGAAACTTTCACGAGGGGAGAGAGAGGAGTGAGTCTCTATAAGGAAGTAATAATACTAACCTAAGAGAGAGACACAAGAGAATGAAAATGTTCATTAGTTATCTAGAGAATTAGTTCACATATACACAATGATCAATAAATAAAATACAAAACACATTCAATAAGATAAGTGCCAAAGCCACCAAAATAGTTCAATTTCCTTAGTACATGTGAACAAAACACATACCAAAAACATATAAAGAATAATCTTACTACATTCATGATACACGCATGAAAATTTGTTGGCTCATCGAGCTTCTAATTATTACGTGAGAGATCCAAGTACACAGTTACAATGGCAAGCCACTAGCTCCAATAGTGAAACATTAACTCACCTCTTACTTCTCCAAACAATGATCATCTCTCCTATGCTAAGCTAGAGAAGCCAAGGCTAGCTCTCCAAAGGATAAGCCTCCAACTTCCATTTTCTTGAGTCATGAGGCTTCTTTTATAACAAGAGGAATGACCCTTGGACTTGTAATGCAACCTTTGGACTCCTATATGACTTTTCAATTTTTCCCAAAGACTTTTTTGTCCATATATGACTATGTGACTTTTCATATTCCACATATGATGCTTAGACCTCTACACATTACATTCTATTATTTCCTTTTGATAATTACATCATTACATCCACAAATGATGTGACAAGGCATGTGGACACACGTGACATTGCGTTGACACTGGTACAAGTCATAACTTGACAATGATGACATGGAATTTGTAATGAGATGGAAATGCCAAGTTGTTCTTCTCACTACTTTTTCTTTAATATTCATGAGAGATATTCTTTGTTCTTCATATGTACCCTCTAGAGGGTGAATGGTATGGAGTCTTTATTATGATCTTGATCTTCCAACTTCCATCACAATCTAGTGCCCCTTCATCTTCTTGTTCAATGATCAAGTTGTCTTTACAACTTTATGAGTGTCTTCTAGCATAGTCTCCTCCTTTTCTTCAATCATCATCTTGTCATGTGAAGTTGTTGTACCTACAACTGGAAATCACTCATGATAAGAAGAAACTAGTATGAAAAAATCCTAGGCTAACATGCTTCATGAAAATCAATGATGGAGCTAGAACTGGGTATTGGGCCAGGAGGAAGGCTCAATAATTTCATAGTGCGTCATTACAAAGGCCACAATGGAGGACTGAGGTTTGTGACTATGCAATTTCAAATTATGGTGGGCTAGGCAGGAATATTGCATAGTTGAGGAGCTTAGTGAGGTAGGCATTCCCACTGAGATTATGCAATGCATGGTTTGGGAGAGAGAGAGGCCACTATTTTTCATAATTACATAGCTCAGGAAAGTAGGGAGACAATGTTTTGTTGGCCACTATACAATGCACATAAGGAGACTGACAGGGAGGCTTGATTTCATAGTTAGAGGCCAAGAGGCCAAGATTGAGCACTGTGATTCCGTAATGTGTAGTCCTTGGAGGTAGGAACTGTGCATTACACAATTGTAGTTGGAAATGGGGCATGCTTAAGGCTTTCCACTATGAAATGTGTAGTTCAAGGAGGGAAAAGTGAGCTCAAGTCGCTCAAGTAGAAGATATTCCAAGGTTTGGCTAAGTATGGGATCAATGAAGAATATATGAAACCAAGGTAAGATTTGAACATGATCACATACTCACAATTACTGACGACACAACATTGAACACTCAACACTGATAAACAACATGGTAGCCTTAATGCGATGGAGAAACAATACTCTCCTCTAAGTGTAAACTTAAGATACACTTTGCGATGACAACGATGAAACTTGTGTGACAGTGCATGAAACTTTGGGAATGGATCTAATACATGTCTATATGATAAATAGGACCAATTTACACCAAATTTTCCTCTTCAAAAGAACTATAACCCTTTTTTTATGTGTGACACTTCCCATGCCAAAATACAACACTTTGGAAAGTAAGATAAAAGTGCAAACGAGACTTGCAAAGTCTTAAAGAAAGTGAAAGAGACACATTGCAGAATGAAGATAACATGAAAATTACACCTTTTAAAGTGAATGCAATCAAAAAATGATATTTGTGAACATGAAAATGAAACGTGAAACAAAGATGCACCAAAGCGATAGTTTAGAAACTCATGAAATAGAAGTAAAATTGTAACCAGAGTGAGGAAGAATATTAATGGAAAGTGCACACTGATTGTTAACATGTGTTGCAAATTATATTATGCAATCACTATCACTAGTGATTTCGCAAGCCTTACCTTTAAGAGTTGTGCAATGCCTATGTACGCTTTCATCGAAAGAAGTGCACTTGTAAATTATTCAAAATTTGGGCATGCATAAGAAAGTGACTTTGACACTTAGGATGATACTGAATACTTGAAAAATAGTTAGATGACCAAAAAATTACGATATAATGACATATCACAAGATCCTCAGTAGGCTCCAAAACTCAAGTGTAAGAAAAAATTTGGAGAGTTTTTGTCGCAGTGGCAACAAATGGCTTACCCCATAAACCTAAATTCAATTCCGACAAAAAACCGTGCAAGTTTGGTATCCCATACTGTGGAAGTAGGAATATTCTTTAATTTTTTGTCTAATCCAATATGTCTTTGTAAATAAAATAATTTACATGATAACTAGACAAGAGCCCCATCAAATATATTCCCAAGCCCAAATTTTCTTGTGGGGAAAGGGGTGCATGAATAAGAAGAAAATACTATGATTATTCAAATTTACAGGTTTAAAGGCAAACCACTATTGCTGCCAACGATTGTTATAGATAGGTATTTTGTTTCTAAATTCTGTAGACAATATCATGATTGGATATTTATATTTGAACAAAAAAATAAAAACAATTTGTTTATCTACTATTTTGGTGTTGGACAAATCACTGTGAAGAATGTGGCTCACATTGCAGAGCTTGAAAATGCTTTGCATTATTTTAGCTTAGGAGAAATTGAAACCTATCGAGGCTTTGATCCAAGAGGCCTATTTACTACATACCTAGGTGTTATTAGATATGGGGTCTTGTTTTCAAGAGTCATGGAGGAAAGCGATGAAAGTCACAATGCTCCAAACAACAATAAAGAAGTATTAATGCATACTTCCTAAATTATTGAAGAAGCGAATGTTAGCACATAAAAAAAATACAAGCAATGAAGTGTGAATCCTACACAACAATATCCACCTTTCACATATGATACTAGCCTGAGTTCATCCTCCAGCCAAAGAAAGAGAGAGGATACTACAAGTGAAAAATTGATTCAAGGCTAGTTATCAGCTGACAGAGATGATGAAGAGCCTCCTCAAGTATTCATTCCAAACATAACACACATGGTTGAATCAGCCAAATTTAAAAGTCCCCCAAAAATAGGAAGCATTGAACAAGCTATGAACATGGAAATTGAGAACACTATACTACCAAATTGGGTTAGAACTTGTTTAGCAAAAAATTAAAAAATAATGGAGGATATTGTCGAAGAAGCTACTAGTTTCGATGATCGCCCTGTTATTTTGCAAGATTCAAAATACAACAAGGGCAGTAAAAAGTTGAAAATTGAAAAATCAAATGTTCATAAAAAAGGTTATTTATCATGTAGAAATGGATGTTGATGTGTCTATGGTTGTAGCCAATATTAATCATGAAATTACATCCAATTACTGGTAACATACTTATTGAGTCTGCTAGTCAACAGTAAGAAAAAAACCTAATACTGAAAGCAAGAATAAAAGAGCTAGAATATGCTCTGAATACAGGTCCTTTCTTAACAACTCCACTAACAATTTGGGCACCACCATCAGTAATCTCTACTCACGACACATTTTGTATACCTATTAAATATCTCAAACATCTTAGTGCAGACAAATCTTATATTATCACTAATATAGTGCAAAGATTAGAAATTATTCAACATGCATGGGAAGTAGCTTTTGATCTATTACCTTTAGCATAGAGAATTAACTCATTTCTTGATTTGGTTAAAAGTAATGTTAAAGAATATAATATTTCATGGATAATGACTCACTTTTAGTCAAAGGCTTGATTTTTTGTTTGATCTAGACAAAAAATTAAGAGGATGACCAAATGCTAATTGAATTAAGCAGGTCAAAGTTAGATGGTTTAAAAGAATCAACACACTAGAAAACATTATTTCTCAATGTGAAATCATAAACATTATAAGAGGGGAGGCCTTTCTCAAAGTGATAGAAATTGTTCAAGATCTAAATGGTCCACTCATCATATCTAATTTTGAACTAATTTCAAAAGATATTCTAACAAGTGAATTGGAGAGGCTAAAAGAGTAAAAAGGAAAGAGAGTTTGATTATGTAGCACTAATAATTCCTTTGAATTTACAAATTTTGATTTATCTGCTACTATATCATGTAGCTTTTTTTTTTATAGTTGTATTATTAAATTAATTTACCATGAGAATCTCTCAAAGATGGGAGTCCTTTTGTTGAAGAACAAAGAGATTGTTTATGAAATCTTTTTATTTAAACTTATAATTTTTCACATTTTTTCTTCAACTACAATATTAAATTTATCTTTGTCAACACTTTTCTCGCCTCAATAATTGCATATGTCCTATATTCAATTCCTATTTCTTCTAACTCCTCTCTAGTTTTTGAATTTAGGACTTTGATGATTCTAGTTGCTTATCCAAGTTTATTGTCCAAATATTCTTTGATATCTTTAATGGTGTCGTAGATTTCTCCAATAGTTTCTCTTGTTAAAAAATGATTTCTATGGAAGACCATAAATCTGAAATTAGAGAATTTATGTCCATCCAAATCTGCTCTTTAGATTTTGATCAACTTTATGCACTAAATGTTTCACTACTAAGAAGACAGAGTGATAAGTATGAGAACTAGTTAACAAAATCACTTAATGAATACTCTTCTGATTTCTTTCTGACTAATGAGTTCTAATTGTTGACACCTAATCCTTAGTGATTGGGGGAATTGAATGTGAACAATCATCAAGAAGATGAACTGAACGATCACATTCATGTATATAATAGATAGCTGGCTAATTGAATAAATGAATCAGTTTTCTGGAGTTACTCCTGGCCTGACATGGTATCAGAGCACAGGTCCCAGGTTCTTTTTTTAACCTTGCCTTGTAACTCCTCTGTCCACTGCCTGAAGGAGAACGCCTGAAGGAAAGGAAACGCTGCCTGACAAGAACGCCTGAAGGAAAGGAAATGCCTGCCTGACAAAGAACGCCTGAAGGTTTTGTACCGTATCTGCTCTTTCCACTGCTGTCTGGTATTAGATATCTGTACGCTGTTTGATATTTGAGTGGATATGAAATGTTGTTGATATCTGTATTAAAAACGTTGTTTGATATATGAGCGATGTTATGGTTTGATATATGTATTGAGCGGATATGAGCGGATATGAAACGATGTGGTATCTGTATTAAAACATTGTTTGATATATGAGCGCATCTTCCAAGTTACAGTCACATCGTGCTGCCTATTGGCTAGAATTCCATTGACACGCTGTCGGACCTGATATGCACCCAGTTTTATCTTGTGTCTAAAGAATATTTCCATAGAGTTGCAGCCGGTTCCATCTTGTATATCAAGAATATGTGCATGAACTGTATTTGCTTCACTGCCCTTTGAATGAAACGCTATCTGATATTTAATAGTCGACATTTTAAACGCTGTTTGACAAGGCTCTCTTGTTATAAATTCCTTTGAATTTTGATGATGTATCAACCCCCGCTTCATAGACTGGTTTTGATGAAAAATTCGTTAATGGAGAAGGCATCTTAAAAGAGCCATACCCATATTGTTCTACATGAAAGGAACTTCTCGGTGTAGCTACAGGTGATTGCAACACTAAGGAATGCTCAAACAAAAGATACAAACTTCCTTTCACATGACTATTCCCAGCATAGTCATCTTCAGTTCCACAGATCAATTCTTTTTCCCTAGCCTAATCAGACTCATTTTCCTTTTCTTTCCACAATGGTGATCTAGGGACAATGCCATCAGTTCCCAAATAGTCTGCCCATCTTCATTCATTACACCACTATTATTTGGAAGGGTCCAAATATTTAATGGATTCTGAGATTCCAGATGTGGTGTAAATTGGTTCAGATTATGGTCATTCTTATAGTTAACATGTCTCCCGTGTAGTGTCGCAACAAAATGGTATAGCAGCAGCAGTTTCTCATATTTTTTAGATGCCGAGGATAGCAGCAGAAAATTTGACTATATAGCAGCAGAAGTTTTTTTTTCATAAGAGCAATTTTTTTTTGCCATCAGAAGTATTAGTCTATCAGCAAAAGTTTTTTTATATCAACAGAAGTAATCTTTTACAGAATGCATTCAATCATCTCTATGATAGGAATAGTTCTCACTGGCAAGGAGAACTATCCTGACTGGTCCCGGATGATACAACACACCCTCATCTTCAATGAGTTGTGGAAAGGAGTATGTGTCGGAGAAGGAGACAGTGACCCAGAAAAGCCTACATCAGACAAAGAGCTCGCCATCTGGGAAAACAAGAACAGCAAAGCGTATGCATTAATCGCAGCATCTGTAAATAAGGAGGTGAGTCTCCATATTTCATCATATTCAACTGCGTTTGAAGCTTTACAAAAGCTGAAAGAACTCTATGACTCACATTCTGCACTTGAAGTCGTCCAACTCATGATTAAACTCTTCACTCTTGAACTGCAAAATAATGATCCTCTTGCTCTTGCATCTGAAATAAAGTCTATAATGCATGATATCAAATCCACTAAAGTTGAGCTGGATATCTCTTTTATTGCTTTTCTCAAGGCACTTTATCCTACATACTCCAATTATCTTGAGTCTTTGCAAGCAAATGGAAATCTCAAAGATATAACCTTTGACTCTCTTGTGAAAAAGTTTGCTGAAAGAGAAAAAGCCTTTGGAAAGAAGACAGTCCCTGAATCTTCTGAAGAGACTGTATGCATGGCTAATAAAGAAAAATATCCTGCTCAAGATTCTACAAGAGGAAGAGGTGGACGAAGAGGAAGAGGAAGATACTTCAGAGGCAGGGGGGGCAGACATCCTCAAGGAGAAAAGGCAGATTTACATTGTATTCGCTGCAAAAGAAATGGATCACATGATGCCTCTACATGCAAGCTACCATGGGACAAAATTGAGCAGAGAAGAAACCAACAGAAAGGTAAAACTGATGATACAGACAAAGGTAAAGCACCTGAATCCACTCACTATGTTGAGGCACAATGTAAGATTGGAGTAAATGAAGGTTTGTTTAATACTTAACTTGCTTCCTGGAAAATGATTGGCTGCTTGATTCAGGAGCAACCTGTCACATGACTCATAGAAAAGATTTTTTTGAAGATTTCACTGACAATGTTGATGGAGTAGTATACTTTGTAGATCAGTCAAAAATCAAGCCATAAGGGCTTGGCACAATCAGGCTTAAACTGCCTGGTCTCTCAGACTTTCTACTGGGTCATGTTCTATATCTCCCACAGCTCAAGAGAAACTTGCTGTCCTTGATCCACATCTGCCAGCAAGGTCACTCCATTCATATGTTTGATGGCAAGCTTGAGGTAAGAAAAGCATCTGATCACTCACTTGTCATGAGGGAAATAGAAGAAGAAAGGCTTTTCAAACTACAAGGAACATCTGCTCATGCACAACATTTCTCATATATTTCTCATCATGAAGAAGGTACACTTCCATCAAGTTTATTATGGCATGCTAGATTTGGACATTTAAACTATGACAGTCTTTGTTTATTGAAGAAAAATGGTGTTGCTGGTTTGCCTACAATCCTAGAAAACTTAAGCAATGTGATGCTTGCATTCTAGGAAACCATAGCAAACAGTCATTTCATGACTCACATTCAAGAGCACATAGGAAGCTTGAACTTATTCATTCAGATTTATGTGGTCCAATGCCTGTTCCTTCTGCAAATGGAAATAAATATATCATGACATTTATTGATGACTCCACCAGAATGTGTTGGGTTTATTTATTGAAGAACAAATCTGATGCTTTCCTAACATTCAAGAATTTTCATAAATGGATTGAAAATGATGCACAATCTCATATTGGGTCCATTCGC
>APFE031326710.1:33395-47017 GCA_000404065.3 Pinus taeda | reverse complement strand
TTGATTGGATACTCTGATTCAGACTTTGATGGAGACAAAGAAACTGGAGTATCTACTTCAGGATATGCTATGAGTCTTGGATCAGGAGCTGTCTCTTGGAGATCACGCAAACAATCAGTTCCAGCAGATTCCACAAAAGAAGCAGAATACGTGGCAGCAGCTGAAGCAACGAAAGAAATTGTGTGGCTCAGAAAAATTCTTGAAGATTTGCAGGTAAAACAAGTACAATCAACTCCACTCATGATTGACAACACCTCTGCAATAAAGTTGGCCAAGAACCCAAAGTTCCATGATCGTACAAAGCACATCAATACTAAATATCATCTGATCCGACATCATGTTGAGGCCAAAACAATCCATCTCCGTCATTGTTCCACAAATGAGCAAATTGCAGACATCTTCACCAAAGCGCTTGGAAGAGAAAGGCTTGAAAGATTCAGAACGATGCTTGAACTCACCAACATCCCTTCAGATTAAGGGGGGGAATGTTGACACCTAATCCTCAGTGATTGGGGGAATTGAATGTGAACAGTCATCAAAAAGATGAACTGAACGATCACATTCATGTATATAATAAATAACTGGCTAATTGAATAAATGAATCAGTTTTCTAGAGTTACTCCTGGCCTGACAGAAGCCTTGTTAAAGGACAAAGACTTCTTATGAATAATACTTAAGCACACAGTATGCATATTTATAAGCTCTGTTGCAAATCGAAATTTGTTAACATAGGTATGCAATGTTAGAGTTCAAATGAAGGTTTCAATATAGATCTGAATACACTTTCAATCAAAAGGAAATACTATCATCGTATGGATAATGAGAAAACCATATTAGACTTGACGTATAAATAATATAGTATGGCAATATACTTTGTCTCAAAGCCTACTATGTATCGAACCTGGAGTTAGAGTATTTCAAATGCTCACAAATCGAAAACCAATATTGCAAATAATGATAGGGTTATATTAAAAATGACCTAATTGAATCAGACTCCAAATCACAATATAAATCACGGGGTTATTGCATATAAATACAAACAGATCTCTATATGACAAATATCGTATCCGAATTCAAGCTTTTGTTATCCATATCTTAATGTATAAAATATTTTTCAAAAGAAATCACATTGAATATTTTGGTCGACGTGTTTCGAACCAACAAGTGTGGTTCATCTTAAGGACAAGATGAAGAAACAGATCTAGTGCTTGATCCACTTGGAGAGTGATCTTATGCATGATTTATTCCGAAAAATATTTTATACATTAAAATATCGTATTGTCGAAATCTCTTCATAATAGAACTATAAACGATCACTGATCTAATACAATCTCACAAATAATATGACAATGGAGTGAGGCTTATGCCTATATAAAAATGATCCTTCACACAGGATTACTCTACATATGATATATGAACAATAGAAATGATGATGAACATATCACTATCAGTCATATAAACACTATGTCTCAAAACAAGCATGAACAAGAGAAAATTTGAAACAATGCAAACTTCATGAATGAAAAGAAAAAATAGTTTACAATAAAGATGTTATTTCGAGGGGCACTTGGCGCTTAACTATTCTATAAGATCATATATTAAAATTCACCATGATGATGGATCAATATCGAGCTTTCATATTAATTAAAACTAGGGTGACATCAAGGTTGATGCCATAAAATTAAGAAACAAAAGTACAAGGTCTTAAGAGTACTATCAACACAATTTACATAGAATATCCAACTAGTCTGACATCAAAGTTCCCAAGTGAATTTATAGATTACATCCTCTAATTACAATGAATACATTCTTAAAAAAAGGGGCTAGTCCAGGGATATGGTTCAATCCCTTTATATGAGGGATGAAGCCTCTCATATTAGCTATGAGTGCAACCATAAGATCTCTCACAACATTGTGAACTTCGCTAGATCCTCTATAACCATGGTGTATCCAACCAAATCCCTCATATTCTATAGATGTAGATGAAAATAGGGTTTGGTTGAACTTGTTATACCATCAAACCTTCTTTTTTTGACCTTGAAACCATCAAAGAGAAGATACGGATCTGTGTTCGAAGGTGACTGCCATGCTATTAAGTGCTTGATCCACTTGGAGAGTGATCTTGTGCATGGTTATCCACAAATGCACTTTCATGGGCTCAATGTTCCTTTGGTACCAAAAGTCTTCAGTTAGTACCGAAAGTAAGATGAGGCTCTTTCATTAGCAAAGAAACCTCTAGAAACACTTAATTATCTAATTAAATCATACAATTTAAAGAATGAAGCATAGAGTACCTAACCATGCTATTGCTGGGCACTGGAAGTTAATATGATAGGTTTAAGGGGAAAAATGGGTATGATAAGAAAGGAAATAGTATCATAAAAAGGACAGCTAGGGATGGCATTTATGGGCTTCAACCTCTCCCCCATGGTGAGCTTCTTGCATGTCCTCATGAAAGTCAACACAAATTCTCAAGAATTTGGGTCTCCATCCTGTGAGCTATTTCAAGAAATTCCTACTGCATTAATAAGGATTCTAAGTCCTCCCTCTTTTCTAGTTACTCTATTTATCAATGTCCCTTGAAATGAAAGACTGACCTGCAACTATTTGATTTCTTCCTAGAGTCTTAGAGCTTAAGATTTCAATTGATCATTCTCTTTCTATATGTAACTATTAAGGATTGTGAGCTCAAGAACCTCTTCCTTGAGTCTCTTAATCTTCTTGTTTCTTCTCTTCAACTTTTCATCTAATGGATCATTAGAATTATATGAAACACTAATTCATTTGGCAGGAGATCATTATGGTCAATATATGTTGAAATATGTAACTAGGTTTGGTCTTCATATTGACATCGTAATCATGATTTTATGTATTTAATGAAAATAGAAAAATAGTTTTATTATTGTTATTCTTGAGGCATGGGTTTCATGCTCAAGGGAGATTTGTTTTTAGGTCAAGCACCCATTGAGTGCTTCTAGGGCCTGTCATTGAGTCTACAAGTCAATTGAGTCACTGTCATATATGAAAGACCCTTTTGGGAATGTTACATATTGTAAAGAAAATTTATTTGAGTCAAGAGAAAGACAAAAAACCCTCTAAGATCTCATCACGGTGCAAAGATCAAGTTGGCCTACGTGAAGAGACAAGTTAGCCTGAAGATAGCAATTCGTACCCCTCAAATGCCTATAAATGAGAAGAAACTCGGCCTCATTTGGACACACTTTCAAGCAAGTTTGATCTCCTCAAGAGAGAACCTGGAAAAGGACAAAGAATAACAAGAATAACACGATCGAATTTTTAGGCCTCTCTCTCTCTCTCTTTTGTTAGGGTTTCTATAGTTATTGAGCAAGACAAAATTTTGTGAAGCTGCATTGAAGTTGTGAAGCTGAATCAAAGTTGTGAATCTGCATCGAAGTTGTGAATCTACAGCCAGGTCGGAAATGTGAATCTACTGGATAGGTTGAAGTTGCAATAGAATTTGCTAGTTAAATTTGCAGAAGAATTTGTTGGGAAAAATAATTTGTTGGAGGTCAAAATTGTAGTAGTTTCTAAGGAACTTCTAGAAGGAAAGATCATTAAGGGAATTGGTCTTGGAGGGTCTTGATCAAGGATCATATTTCTTGGAATTCGTCAATTGAAGATTCTATAAGAAGATACGGATTCTTGTGGGTTTTCCTCTAAAGTGGATAGATTTTGCCCTGGATGATCGCCTATATCTTGTGTCCTTTTCTCTCACTATTCTTTATGGTTTGGTAGTCGTTAGGTGAAAATAACACAATAATAATTAAGGTGAGAAAAATCTAATCAAGATAAGAAAAAATACATCACAAGTAGTTATCAAAGTTAGAGAAATCACATAATCTAGCTGCCCCTAGATTTCTCAACATGGTATCAGAGCTAAGGTGACAAGACAAGGAAAGGAAGCTAAAAAGAAGGACATTCAAAGGCCAAAGCACTAGAAGGACTATAAAAAAAGATCAAAACATTGATATCATACCATCAAAAAGGCATTCACAAGGACCGGGTACAAGCAAAGAAAACCTCAAAACCATAGCTTATCAAAATAAGGATTTCTCACTTGAAGCATTGTTGGGAAGATCTCACATCATCATCAAAAAATATCTCAAGGACCCTACTTAGAAGGACTACACGTTGAAGCATATTGAATACTCTACATTCAGAGAAGCAAGAAGAGGCATTGTCATCATCATCAAGGAATCAAGGTGTTCTCTGTCTCTTTGAAGGATCACTTTTGAAGGAATAAATCTTAATCAGGAAGACATATTCTATTATCAACATCATCATCAAAATCAAGAAGGCATCAAGTTTATTTTCATAAAGGAGCATATTCACTTGAAAAGTAAGTACCTTTATATTTGTAACTGAATGTGCTATCAAAATGACTTCATTTTTCAAGGAAAGCAACAAATTGGTTGGGTCATCAAACTTTCTTGCATGGACTAAGAGGATAGATTTAATGCTCATAGAAAATTAAGTCATTGAACATGTTAAGGGATCGATTACTAAACCTCCAAAGGAGGAGGCTCAATCTCAAGCAAAGTATATGAAAGGGGAAGTAAGGGCTCAATGGATTCTCATTGAATCCATCAAGGGTTCCCTCATACCTTATATATCAAAGTTGGAGACATCAAAAGAAATATATGACAAGTTAATAAAATTGTTCTCCGTAAGTACTGCAGGAGAAGTGATATCTTTGAGGAACAAATTGTACAAAATGAAGATCTCAAAGGAAGATGGAATAGACCCATATTTTATGAAGGTATCAGAAATAAGAGACCAACTACAAGAGTTGGGGGAAATAATGTTTGATAAAGAAATGAGCACCATAGTGCTCATTGCACTTCCATGGGAATGGGGCAACTTCACATCTAGAATCTTTAGAAAGAAGGAAGCCACCCCATTCAATAAAGTTTGGTCATTATGTAAAATTGAAGAAACCAGGTTGAAAGAGAAGAGCGATGTATGACCAGGTGAACAAGTTCAAGCATTTGTTTCCATGGCTAAGAGAAAAGGAAAAATTGGGACATATGAAGTCTTGGAGATTTGTTTATGAATGTGCAGGATGTTGTAGGAAAGCAAGATGTCATGATGAAAGGCCATCACGAAAGGTAACTTTGATTTGATGTTCATTTTTGTTTTTATACAACATCTGGATGGGTTGATATAGGGCTATTGAAAAGAGAGTTGTAGATTTCAACTACAACTAACACTCATGTGGTTGGATGGAATATCTTGGAAAAAACACGACTTGAAAGAGGTAGTGGTATGAAGAAGAATCTAGATGGGGACTAGAGGATTAATTTCTGACATAGAGAAGGATGGCATGACCGATGTGGCTCATGAAGGACATTGATGGATGACCAATTCCCTACGAAGAAGTCCAAAATGATGAAGGATCCATAATGTTAAAGATGAACTTTATGACATCAAAAGAAGGAGCCCCACAAGCAGTCGATAGTCCCATGATCTCCACCTAGAGAAGAAAGATGCTAGAAGCAAGTCCTTGGTTAAGAGGGAGCTTGGATACATTGCTTTTATAGGAATGAGTATATTCCTTAATAGGAATACGTATATCCTCCCTAGTTGAGAGGGAGAGATAAATACATCATTCTTGTCTTCAATTTGGAAGAAAGAATGGAGGATTAAGTAAGCATTTGGCATCTGATACTCTTTGAGGATGCGATAGGGAATCCAAGATAAGAGTATTCATAAAGGACGAATATTATTTGAGCATTGGGAGTCCAAGATAAGAATATTCCTGGAAGGACATACTCTGTGAACACCCAGGTGGGGTATGTGCCTTAAGAGACAATGATGATGGTGTCCTATAAGTCATTGGTATCACTAGCTTTATGATCTGATCATGTGGAGAGAAAAAACTATTATTCAAGGCCTTTCTATGTGACAATGTTGGATGATATGATGTTAAATATATGGATTACCAATTCAAATCTTCTTATGAGAATTCTTCAGATTGAGAATGTCCAAGTACCTTGTATGGATTATGAATACCTCCCTAGTTAAGGGGGAGTGTTGAAATATGTAACTAGGTTCGGTCTTAATAATGACATATGTAATCACGATTTTATGTATTTAATGAAAAAAGAAAAATAAATTTATTATTGTTATTCTTGAGGCATGGGTTTCATGCTAAAGGGAGATTTTTTTTTAGGTCAAGCACCCATTGAGTGCTTCTAGGGCTTATCATTGAGTCTACAGTCAATTGAGTCATTATCATGTATGGAAGACCCTTTTGGGAATGTTACATAGTGTAAAGAAAAATTATTTGAGTCAAAATAAAGTCAAAAGACCCTCCAAGACCTCATCATGGTGCAAAGATAAAGTCAGCCTACATGAAGGGACAAGCTGGACTAAATATAGAAATTTGTACCCCTCAAAAGCCTATAAATAAGAAGAAACTTGACCTCATTTGGACACACTCTCAAGCAAGTTCAATCTCCTCAAGATAGAAGCTGGAAAAGGACGAAGACGAAGAAGAAGAACAAGATCAAATTTTTGGACCTCTCTCTTTCTCACTCTCTTTTGTTAGGGTTTCTGCAGTTACTGGGCAAGACAAAATTTTGTGGAGTTGCATCGAAGTTGTGAAGCTTCATCAAAGTTGTGAAGATGCATCGAAGTTGCAGCTAAGTCGAAACCATGAAATGTTGAAACTGTGAATTTGTTGGAGAGGTCGAAGTTGCAGTAGAATTTGTTGGTCGATGTTGCAAAAGAATTTGATGGGTAGAAGAATTTTTTGGAGGTTAAAATTGTAGTAGTTTCTAAGGAACTGCTAGAAGGAAATATATTCAAGGTACTAGGTCTTGGAGGGTCTTGGTAGAGGGTCATAGGTCTTGGAAATTGCCAATTGAAGATTTTACAAGAAGAGAATAATTCTTGTGGGTTTTCCTCTTAAGTGGGGAGGTGTTGGCCTTGGCTGATTACCTATATCTTGTGTCCTTTTGTCTCACTGTTCCTTATGGCTTGGTAGTTGTTTGATGAAAATAACACAATGGTAATTAAGGTGAAAAAGAATATAATCAAGATAAGTAAAAATATATCACAAGTATTTATCAAAGTTAGAGAAATCACATAATCTAGTTTCCCCTAGATTTCTCAACAATATTTTCATCATGAAAAGACAAATCAGGCATATTGCATTGAAACTCTTTTCCACTAGGCTTATGAGCAAATAATTTAGGAGAGGTCCCTTCAGTAGGCTGGCGGATTGATTCCTTTTCTTTCTCTTTTTTCTAGAGGGCTCATCGAAGGTCTATACATCATTAGATTCAATGCAAACATAATTGTTCTTGGTGACTTTTGGGGTAGGCGTAGGTGATGGCTTCATGGACTTTTGTAACCCATGTTGTCTAAATATATTTCTAGTAACTCTGCAAATGGGTATAGAAGGATTTATATTTGTTGTGTTTCCCTTCTTCTTTTGTAGAGTATGTCAAGGAGAGTCACCACTATCTTTCTGATTTTGAATCGGGATCTCCTTGTGATTTTTCATTATCAGGCCCTTGCTTTAAGGGTGACTTTCAAAAATTCCCTTGCAACTGAAACAAAGAGTTGTTTTGGACCAGGAAATTATCCAAGTTCCATTTATATCTTTCAACTCCTCCATGATTAACATTTTAACTAATCCATGATGGTGTAAGCTAGCGGACATGTTCTTTTTGTTACATTTTACATGGCTTTCCATATTACCCTAGATTTTCCATAGGTAATAAGGAAAATTGAGGTTTTTCCCATACTAAAAATGCAACAAAATGTGGATATGATATTGAAGAGTGAGGGAATACCTTCCCTCACATGTTAAAAACTTATGTATGATAAACAAAAATTTTGTCTACTCATATTTGAGCCATGTGTGAGGTAAATCCCTGGTCTAGTCTGTGTCTTTGTGCTCAAGTTTCAAAAATGAATTGCAGACACCTTTGTCTAGTGTCTTATTTTTTAACCACTCCTCCCCAGTCTTGGGAAGGCAAATGGCTTGAGCTATTGAAGAAAGTGTAACTAGGTTCGGTATTTACAAATGTAATTTTGATCTTTGTACTTGTTAAGAAAAATAAATATTATTTTTGTAAATCATAAGAATGAGTTTCTTGCTCATTTCACAAGTCTAGGAAAGTCAAAGAGTCAAATTCATGTATAAGGAGATCTTCTTGAGCCTATGTGTAAATGTATACTAGTCTAAAAGGCCCTCCAAGACAACCACAATCCTCCAAGACAAGCACAAGAAGAAGTCTGCAAGCTAAACGATGAAGAAGACAGTCATGTTGGCCTCAAAGCATATATGAATGTCATGTTAGCTCAATAAAAGAGACACATCGGTTTACATTGACATGTCGGCTAAATATGGGAGCCTAACTAATATAAATATGCGGCTCGAGTCACCACAGGATCACAAAATTTCAGATTCTCTTGAACTTCGGATAGGTGCAGGAAGTACAGGAGGTATAGGATTTGAGATGTGTTGGAAATTTCAGGGATGATTACAGTAAGGAATCTCAAATACTTTTGATGTTTTGAAGGGCAGTTACAGTATGTACTTCGGAAGACAACCCACTATATTTTTAGCCTCCTTATAGCCTCACAATCATCACCAACACATCATAACAGTCTTGGCATACTTGTGAATGGAAGGGTCCTAAAGTGACACTCTTTATCTCAGCCTACTCTCTAGATATCATTACAGTATCAACATAATTATCAGTGATCTCAATTATACATTCCCAGCATTCTAGACACAATCAAGATCTCGGTGAAGTAGAAATCATGGTCTCGGTCATGATCATTATCTCAGTGCAACTCACATGCAAGTATAAAAGACCTCGTTGATATGGTGATAAAGTAATGATCTAGGTGGAAGTACAAGAAATGGTGCAACTGCAACAGTGAAGCAACAATAATGATGACGACGATCTCAATGGTAAGAAGAGGATTGATCTCTTGGTCTTGGAGTGGTCTAGTAGGTCAAGGGTCACGGTCTTGGTATTCATCAATTAGAATCTCTATAAGAATAATTTTGTCCGAGTTTTCCTCTTTAAGAGGGATAGGTTTTGGCCCTAGTAGGATGCCAACATCTTTTGTTCTTGTCTCTTTGTTTTGGTAGCTATTTGGTGAACAAAAGAAGACACACTCTAATAATAATAAGTGAAGGTTGGAATAAGAAGAAAAATTGAAAACGACTCACAAATAGTTATCATGCTAAGAAGAATCACATTAAATACATTTGCCCTAGATTCTTCAACATGGTATCAGAGCTAAGGTTCAAAAGTCAAAGGTAGCAGAGAGACATACAAGGATTAGTCTTTAAGGTGTAAAAGCAAGTTGAAGGGTTTTGTCAAGATTGAAGGATCAAGTCTACAACAACAAGAACTTGTGTCTCCACAAGCCATCATCAAAAGGCCACCAAGACCTTGATCAAGATGTTTACAAAGCAAGGTAACTCAAAGGATCTCAAAATCAAAGAAACAGGTTGAAACCCTAACAACAATCCTGATCTACACTACTAAAGAAGGCAAAGCATATTGAAGAAGAAAACGTTGGAAATACTAATTTGGGGGGGGGGGGGGGGTGGGGGGGGGTGATGGAGTCAATTTTCCTTTTCAATGTTGCTTTTACTGGTTAGATCACATATATTATAACACAAAATGAACAACAATAAGAAAAAAATGTTTTATTAATTTCTTAAATAAACCAAGTACAATATATGTAGGGCTCCAACCCTAGATGAAGACACCGATCTTCAATCTCCCAGACTCCAACCTGTATTTTCCAAGCACCAAATTGGACTTCAAGGCACCAACCCCAAGGGCTGTAATCCAATATCTGGTTTAGGCACCAACCTGGTTTCTATAGGACTCTGATCGTCTAGGGATCCCACCCTATCCTTTAAGGCACCAACCTCTTGGGATCCAACCCTTAGATTTACTTCGTCAATATATATTTGGTTATACTTCACGACTCCCAATTTCTTCTTCAACGAGCCTTGTCAATCTTCGTTATCCCTTCACTTAATCTCTACATTACATCAGCAATGAAAACCTTGATCTTCACATGAAGGTGTCTCCATTGTTCTTCATGGTACCCAAACACAATTCTCCAAGGTCACCTCATGATGACATCAACATTTCATCATGGTCTTCAAGGGTTTTCACAAAACTTCAACATGTCTACTAACCCTCAAAGTCTGCACCAAATAATTCTTCTAGGAATTCTTTAATGTACCTCAACGTTGTTGCTTCAAGGATGATTCAATACGTCTCCAAAATTTCTTCAATGAAAACTCCAACAAGTCTTCAATTAGTGCTCCAAGTAATGTTAAAGAAAACTCTTCTTAATGACTACTTCTATATTTGCTTCAAGGTTGCTTCAGTGTATGCTACAATGATATCTTCAAACTGTCATAAACAAACTTCACTTTAAGGTTCCAATATTTGTCAAGGTTACAAATCTTGACTTCAAGGTTGACCTCATATGCCCTCACAGTAAGCTTTATGATGCCACCATAGTTACTAAATCATTGGACCCTCAAAGTGGTGAACTATATGCTATTCTTAGTGTTGTAGCTATCTTCTTCACTAATGATCTAAAACTTCTTTCACTTATTCGAGCCACAAACAAGTGAGTATACCATAGGTTCAATGCTGCAAAAGTTCTGAAGAATACACCGGGCCTCAAATTGATGCACTATAGGTTTGAGTATGTCAGAGTTACGGGTCTGAAAATATGACTGTACCTATCACAGGTCCAAAATTTAAATACCACCATAGATTTATACTTCATATTTTCCACAGATCCACAATTCCATAGGTCCGTGCTTGTGGCTGTCCACACACCGACCATAATCTGCAATAATGCCTCACTATTGATTGTCACAGATCCAAGATAGGTTGAGCCAATTTAGGTGTTTGTTCACTGTTTCGAGTATTAATTGAGCTTCCAGGTAGACTCCAAGCTAGGTCTGTGTCTAGGTAGTAATTTGAGCTTCACAATTGAGCCTCATAAATGTCACAGTATGCAATTCTTTAGGTCCAAGATGTGACTCTCCTCAAGATTTAATACTGGTCCATAACATAAGCTACCAATAGGTTTATCTAAAATCCAAGAGGTCAAGTATTACTGTACTTTGTGTTTCGAGCTGGAAGAATAACCCATTAAATTTTTTAACCAAACTAAATCTTCAACTTCCTTCCTCGGCCTCTGTCCTTCTTTTGTATTCTTATATGAATTGATCACCAAGTTGAGTGATAAGAATGAGGAGACTAACCTTATATTTATATTGATTTCGTCTAGACATGAAGGGACACATCTATTTGAAGGAGGCCGACATGAGAGGCCTAGCACAGGTCGGGTCAAGGACCATATTAATATCCCTAACTTAAAAAATCTATATCTCCCAAACTGTTTGGAGTTTCAGGCCAAGTAACAACTCATTGGAAAGGAAAAAATATGCTCTAAAAAATGGTATAGAAATCATATTGAGAGGCTACCTCTAAGGTAGTGAATTTTTATTTTTTATTTTTTAAATATGACTGTTCTTGAATTTTTATGCATAAAATGTTTGGGACAACATGAGGTCATTAATGGCTTCTTCATTGTTATGACTCCAACTATGTCTTTATATTATTTTCACATCATCATGAAGTACTCTATGTCATCATATGTCACCAAGTGATTCATTATAGTGTCAACATGTAATAGTGCAACAATCATGTCATCATGTAGTCTCCAACAATGTTATCAAGAGCCATCATGAATGACATCATCAAGCATAGTCCTCCATATGTCATCAAGGGTTTGTATACATCATTGGCACTTAAGGTGTGAATCATCAATCAAGGCACATAATTGACACTCGGAAATATCATAGTTAGTTCTAGGACTTCTTAAGATTTCTTCATTGGTGGCTTGACCTATTAATATCTTGGCATATTCATTAATGGCATCTTTATAAAACAAGAGTTTGTTCAACATGTACCTCATCATCATCTAGAACTAGGCATCTCAAGAATACTTTCCTTCTCGGTCAATGCCATGTTGACATCAATGAAAACCTTTATTAACAATCTCCCCCTTTGTCATTGATTGCAATATTCTTGTACTTCCAACATTCTTCCCCCCTTTGACATCAATGGCAAATGGGGTGCCCAATTACTACCCCTATCAAGTTGCTTCTTTTCTTCATCAATAGTAGTTATTCATATGTATTTTACTCCCCCTTTCATGATGCTCTTCCTTCTGGCAATGTCGTCCATGATAGATGTGTTTAAATTTCTTCATGTGATGAACCATCTCCCCCTGCCTACATAAACTCCTTCAACAATAGTCCATTGAACAAGTAAGGAATCATGTTCTTCAATGGAATTTCTCCCAAGGGATGCTATCAAAAGATGATTTTCCATGTGTGACTCATCAAGAATTTCATAGGGCCCATTCACGGATAGCTTTTGCAAGAATTATTAAGAATCATAAGCTCCCCCTAACATTATGCATGATCTCCTTTGGCAAAGTCTCATTATCAAACACTTGGAATATCAAGGATGACTTCATCAAATCAACAACATGTGTTGTTGGCTAAGATACTTTCAGATCCAATTTGCTTCTTTCTCCATACTTGTGAACTTTCTTTTCTAGCTTGGTTGTCATGGTTCTAGCTTGTCTAGGGACCCAAGTCAAGTTACAACCACGTGCCATATGTCCAATGTTATGGAAATTGAAGCACTCAATCTTGTTTATGATTGAGTAATCATGACTACTTCTTGCAAAATTGCTTCTAGGAGATTGAGGGGGATCATTATATTTGTCTTTGTGATATGCCCTACAATTATTTGTCATGTGCCCAAAGTTTGTACAAGAATATAAATAACCAATAAATATACTTTGGTACCTAGGAGATGAAGATTTCCTTGATGTACTTCTGAAGTCTTTTTGCTTTGGGATTATTTGATGATATTCGTTGCCTTTTGTATTCTTGACACCATCTGCAAGTCTCCTTGGAGTAGGATTTATTCCATAATTGTCTTGACGCTTCTCCTTGCATTTGCTGGAACTGAGAGCATCAACATTTCTTTATGGCTTCCTTACATCCTTGTTGTTTAGATCATTATCATTCTTACTTCAGGATTCACCTGCATAACCAAGACCTGATTTATCAAGGGGATACCTTTGATGACTTAGGATGTCATCTAGGGTTTGGGATATTTTCAAGTTCGTATTATGCAAGCCAACTTCCTTTTTAAGAAAGACAATTTCTACTTTCAACTTTTCATAATCTTCATCTTTCATAAGTATTCGCTTCTTTATTTCTTCCATCATCCTTGTTACTTCACGTGTTTCGATTTCTAGAGAGATGTCATTTGATTTTAGTAGGAAATTATCTTCATCCTTTTCTTTTAGTTGACATCTGAGGGAGGAGACCTCTTCTTTGTATTTACCAATCTCTGCTTCAAGTTTGTTTAAACTCTTGAGTCTTTGTTCAAGATGGCTTGACAAAGTTTCTTCCTTTTTCTTTTCCTTATCCAATTGATTTGTCATGGATATGACTTCTTCATGATGCTTTCTTTTTTTTTGATGAAATTCCTCCTTAAGCTTGG